>JAQFZU010001083.1:0-15878 GCA_034696185.1 Henia vesuviana | reverse complement strand
TTTCATTCTATTCAATTTACTTTGTTTATTAAAAGTTATTTTTTAAAACTTATTTAAATACAAAGTTTCGGCAATTCTACTACGTTTTGCTTGTCCATCACCTAAATCATCAGCGATGATATTTTCTATCTGATTTTCGTCAGCTTCGATTTCCTCCAGAAAATCTTCTTTCTGAATGCAAATATTATGTAATATGCAAGCTGTTATTATAACTCGAGTTGCTAATTCCTTTCTGATCATGTCCAAGAATTTTAGTTTTTTAAACCGAGTTTTGAGCATCCCAAAAGCATTTTCGATAACGGTTTTTGAAGAATTCAATTGTTGATTGAAATATTCTTCTTTGCTCGAGAGATAGCCATCGTCCGGGTAAGGTACCATTAAAAAATCGTTTAAAGGATAAGTTCTATTACCGATTATGTACGTATCATCTGGTAAATAATTTTCTACGTCGGTAGTAAGTTGCTCGTAAATTGGACTGTCTTCCCAAACCGTTGAATCGTGGCCTGGCCAACTTAAAAAAATGTCAATAAAAGCATTTTCGCAGTTGCAAATTCCTTGTAAAATTATTGCTCTGAATTGTTTTCTCACGCAGAAACTTTCTTTTTCAGATTTTAAGCCTCTAATTGGAATGTAACTACCACCGATGCAACCGAGCACTCCTGGTAAGCCATTCGTGATCATATTTTCGAATCTGATGAGGTTTTTGTTTAATTCGATTCCCGTAGGCCACGTGATGAAATCTTTAACTTTGTCGGCCAATGCGTTGCAGAAGTTGGTAAACATCCTGTAACCGTGTCCATCGCTAACTCCAAATCGTCTACAATTGCTTCTGAATGATTCTCGACTGGAAATTATAGAAATTGGTAAAAGTAATGCAATTTCTCCGCCTAATTTGCGACGTCCTGGTCGAACTACACCGTCGTCGTTCAGTTCGGGCCCAATAACGGTCATCAAAAACTATATTTTAAAAAAATTAATATTTATGCAATAAATTCGATATTTTATTTAAAATTACCTCGACTGTCGATCTGTTTAAATGAAAATGCGTTTTAAATTGCTTGTCGTCAAACTTTGGAATCAAGTCTATTATACTAATATTCATTTTTGCTTTTTTCCTTTTGTGACTATTCAAACGTTGATCGTCAGCTATAAGCGCTACCACTGCATCGTCTTCGTGATTCCTCGAATCGGAATTACCGATAAGGTGCGCCAGATATTTCATTGCCGAAGAACTAGTAGCACATTCTACAAATGCAGGTAATGCTGCGGCTATTGCTATGAATGCTTCTTCGTCCATGTTTTACTATTACTTTCGCACTTTTTAAATGCTACTTCCGGTACTGTTTGCTGCGATTTAAAGTGTGACGTCATACATTAAAAACCTCGCTCGGGTTCCACCCACATCTGGAACTGCGCTAGATTATTTCACCATAACATTTCATATTTTCGCCTCGCTCTGGCGTTTTATGTGCACTATAAGAGGAGCAATTCCTTATAGGTAGAAATGTGTGTTTAAAAAAAATGCAATTTTGCTTTTTACGCTCTAAATTTATATAAGAATGCAGACTTCATGAAGTATTTGAAAAATTCAGTCAGTGATGCACTTACTTAAACTACTATGGCCAAATACAATGGTGCGAGCGAATTTAATATGAAAAAACTAGACATTCGACTCAAACCGACATTCAAAGAAAGATTACATTTTGCTGGTACATCAGACGAATACAGTAGTAAGTATCAAATGATATTTGTTTATCAAAAATTTATGCGAGTAAAACTATTATTATCTTAATACTAACTTAAAATTTCCCAGTCATCAGATTGAATAAAATATTTACAGCTAATAAATCTCGCTGTCAAGTGAATTCCCCTTTAAATTTGCATTTCGATACTTCATCTAAACACCTGCCTCTACAACATATTGCCAATTTTACTAGAAAGAGCAAACCTTGTGAGTAAAGTAATGCATAGAAAAATGCATGTTGCATGAATTAACCGAAGATTTGTTAATTTTGTTTCCCTTTTTTTTGTTAAATATGAGGTAGTGAATTTAAATTAATTTATTGGTGTTTTAAATTGAATTTTTCTATTTTTTAGGTTTGGAAATATGTGTTTACTTGAAAAACAAAGTCGGTGTTACATTTGAATTGGAAAATGGCCAAATCGCTACAGCGGATGAATTGGTTCACCTTGTTTTTAACGAATCAGAAGTCGGTTTGACATTACCAGAAGCAAATAAAATTTTTTCGTTGTGGTTTACATCATCTTTATTAGGTATAAATTAAAAATCTTTTCGAAATTGTTTAATAATTATTTTTTTATATTTATTTTAGAAGTGCAATTGAAACCTTCTCATTTACCTTACAAAATACTTCAACAATGGCCTCAATTGTTACAAAAATATACGACATGCGATAATTCGTACTTGGAATTAGACGAACCCATTCTTTCGTTACAGAGAAATGTCTTTTATTCTATAAAAGATGAGGAGAAGGTGAAATATTGATAATATATTGTATACTTAATAACTTAAATTTTATCTTGAAATAGCTCGAAGATTGCAACATATTAAATCTTCTTTACGAAGAAGCAAAGTGCAATATTCTCGATGGTCGTTATCCATGTGAAGAAAACGATTATTACAAACTTGCATCGTTGCAAGCTGGTATCGAATTGGGTCCTTTCAATCCAAATTTACACACCTTAAGTTTTTTCAGGTATGAATTGAAAATTATTAAAAATTAAAATTTTATAAAAAAATTTGATTCAGGTCAAAAGTAAATGGATTTTTGCCACGTCAATTGTGTAAACCGCGATGGTTATTAAAATTAAATTTCAATGCAAAAAATGGTCCCGATTCGCATATTTTAGAACAATATTGTAACATCCCTTCATCGACTACAGGGGATCAATTAAAGTTAAAGTATTTGCAGTTTTGTTGGAATCTTCCTTACTATGGGTAATTTTAATTAATAAATTAAAAATGTGAAAATAAATTTAATTTTTTTTTAAATTTCAAGGAGCGCATTTTTCCATGGTCAAATCGAAAAACCCAAGACAATGTTATCGACCATAGTCGGTACCCAAGACAAGGAAGTATTAATTGCAATTAATTCCGAAGGGATTTCAGTCATAAACGAAGACGAGAACGTAAAAAAACTAATTATAAAAATTTAAAACTCATCAAAATTTAAATTAATTCCAGAATTTGCTTTTGGGATTGAAATATGAGGAATTCACATGGGCTTATGTAAAAACGAGTCAACCCTATAACCCTGACTGTTTTCCATCGATTCATATCCAATTTCAAGTTCACGAAAATGAATCGAAAGTGTGGAAAATTCTTCAAATTTTTTCAAAACAGGTAATTATTTTATTTATTTATAATTATTTTTAATAAATTTTCATTTAAAAGGCCATAATGATGCACGCTATAATTTCGTCATTCGTCGAAGATTTAAAATTGTCAAAAAATTGGCAAACTGAAAGTGAACGACCAAATATTCAATTGGATGTCGATGGTATTTGTATCATTATCATCATTTAAAATTTATTAAATTTTTGTGTATTTTAGAAATCGATATTGGGTCTGCCTGCGATACATTGTCCGATAATTTGGTGCCTTCAACTAAAACAACGGCGAAACGAAATAATTCTTCTATGTCTTGCTTGTCTAATAAATTGTTCAGATTGTCATTAACTACATTCAACGAAGATGGTAAATACAATTTAATCGAATTTATATTTTATTATAATATTTCATTTAATTAACAGGCGAATGCATAAGTCCAACAGGATCGTAATTTATTATGTATTTTTTTTGTAAGTTTCCAGTTTTTTGTAAAATTCAAAATTATACGAAAAGACAAAAATTAATTAATAAAATGATGTACAAAATATTAATTTCTAATACCTTTAACTACTATTGACGATTGAAACCACATATAGTCGCAATTATCTTTTAGTTGAATTTCATTTGGCTCGACGAGATTAAAACTATTGACAATCGATTCGTTGAATACTTCGAAATGTGATTTTAGTAAAAGTTTTTGTTTCTCTTTGAAGTTGATGTCGATGCAAATACCTCTCGGAAGCGGTTTGAAATCAGGTTTAGGGATGAATGAATTAATTCCGCAATTATTCTTCATTTTGATAAATAAATAAATATTTGTAGGTGATATTCCATTGGTCGATATTTCCGATTCAATTTTCAATAGTTCTGTTAACACTTGAATATTGCACAATTCATTTGAAAAATCACTATTTTTCAACCATAAATTAACCGGTAATTTCATTTTATAAGTTATTTTTGGTGAGACGTAGGTCGCTCCAATAAGTAAAAGAATTTCTTGTAAATCCGAATAATTTTTGAATAATTCCGTAATATCTTGAAACCAAAGTCCAATGTTTTTAACTGTTTCTTCGCTTTTTCTTCTCGAATTGCGCAACGTCGAACTTGCACATTCCTAAGAAATATAAATAATTAATTAGGTATTGTATTTTAAATATTAAATTACATTTTAACCTTTTTTCTCTCTGAAAGTAAATCTCTTCTCCATAAATCGTATTGTAACGGAATTTGACCTCGCGAATAAATCGCAAATTTTAAAATCTCAATTATGATTTTAGAATACTTAATTGGGTCCAATTTACCATCGAAATTAACGTCACTAACTATTAACTGGTAATTTCTACTTACTAAAGCCATATTATTCAAAACTACGATCAAATTTTCGCGGACCAAAATGGATCCTTGTCCTTTCACTTTTCACAATGGCGTCCTCTATAAGCAAAATTTTAACGTCGGCGCTTTACGTGTTAACGCCACCTGGTAGCCGCATTTATCCCAACCATAACGAAACACTATGAGGTTGGTATGATTTTAAAATTTTAAGAATAACAAACAAAAAAATCGAAGATGCCTTTAAATTTCGGAGTAATCGCAGTCCACGTTGGTGCCGGCCATCATTCATTAATCAAAACCCCCCAATACAAAAAACTATGCAAACAAGCTTGTATCGAAGGGATCGGCCAACTAACCGGCGGATCATCAATTTTAGACTCAGTCGTAGCCACCGTAAATTTATTAGAAAACTCAATCTACACCAACGCCGGTCTTGGGTCCAGTTTAACCGAAATCGGAACGGTCGAATGCGACGCGAGTGTCATCGACGGCCGAACCCAACGTTTCGGCGCCGTCGGTGCCGTTTCCAGCATCAAAAACCCCATAAACCTCGCCAAACTATTACTATTGGAACAAATGAATAATAAATTATCCTATGGCCGAATCCCACCATCATTCTTAGTCGGAGAAGGAGCTACCGAATGGGGAGTTCGTCACGGGTTATCGGCCGTGACGCAACACGAAATGACGACCGAAGAAACCCTCAAGATTTACCACTGCTGGAAGAAGAAAATGACACCGAGTGATGCCAGTTTAGACGACCTTTGCAACATTAACGATAAAAACACCCTGAAAACACCCTGCTACGACTGCGACGTGAGCGATACCGTCGGGGTGATCGGAGCCGACATAAATGGCGAGACTGCGGCAGCCGTGTCCAGTGGCGGTTTAATCATGAAACACCAAGGCCGGATAGGACCCGCAGCGATGTTCGGATGCGGTTGTTGGGCACAGAATCAACAAGAAGATAGACATGCATTGGCTTCGGCTACAAGTGGATGCGGCGAGTCGATAATTCGAACTATTTTCGCGAAGGAGTGTTGCAGCGTAATCGAAGGCGAATCGAAGAATCCGAGTTTAGCATTGGAGAAATTGTATTCGGAGAAAATATTGAAGGCAAAGTATTTTAACGATGTGGCCGAACGGTTGGCTGGGTCAGTGGTGTTGATGTACGATGCTAAAAATAAATTGGGTGAAGTGATTTGGGCTCATACGACCGATAGTATGTGTGTGGGGTTTATGTCTTCGAGTGATAGAAAAGCGAATGTGCGAATGTCACGTTTGCCCTCACAATCACTCGCAGGAAATTCGGTTGTGGTTGAAGGGGCCCCGTTTCGTTTGATCAAGAGACAACGTCTTAAGAAGTGAAATTTTTTTTTAACTTTTTTTTGGAATTTAAAAATAATTTTTTTTTATTTCAACATTAAAAATATTAAATAGTGTACATTTTTAGAAGAATAAAATTGGTTTAAAAATTGTATATAATTTTTTTTAAAAATATAAATATATAAAAATATAATTTTTTTTTTAATAAATTAAAATAATTCAAAAATTTATAATTGACGTTTTCTTATGGGTGGTAAAAAATTTTTGCTTTTTAAAGGGCTTTTTTGTAGTTTTGGGATCTTGAAAATAAAAAAATTTTTTTTTTATGAATTTAAATACGTTTTTTGTTTTGCATTTTTAAACAACTCACGATTTTTTTAGCAGTTGTTGATGATGTTGAGGGATTTATTTTCGGTAATTTATGTTGAATATTTTTCACGGTTGATGTTGCACTACTTTCCATGCATTTTTCCTGTTTGTTGAATAGCTTTGGTAAAATAAAAAATAAAAAAAATTTATGTTGTAACAGAAGCGAAGAAATTTATTTTTGATGTTCTGACTGTTCTTTTTCTTTAATTTATTTATTTTCATGTCTCACCATTTTCGGTTTGAAGCCAGACTTCCTAAGCGGTCTCAACTGTAAGTTAACCGTCTCTCGAGAAGTGTTCGTTGACGGTGGAGTTTCGGTTCCATCATTCGAAGAAATGGGAGTTGCAGTTTCCATCATTTTACTTAACGTCTGTTTTTTGTCATGACGTTTTGTTGTTCTAAATAAAAGTAGGGAAAGAGGTATTACTAGTTTGGTGGTTTTAACGATGCATTAAATTTTTACTACGCAACCAAGCATTAAAACATGGCGCTGCCTCGTGTTTTGTTTTACAGCTTCTTCATAAATTCACTTATTTTATTTTCAGGCTTTTTTTAAACAAAAAAAAGTTTTTAAAGTTTCTATTCTTATTTGCATTGAGTTGAAATATTATAAAAAAAAATTAGAATTTTAAAAATCTCTAACTCTTCAAAACAACATTAATAATTAATTCATGATTAATTAAATTAAATAATTTAAATTTAAAATTGCATAAGACCATTAAATAAGAAAAATCAATTACTACTGAGCCTTTAAATATCTCAGCATTGTAATTAACGAATTAAATAATGAAAAAGATAATAAAAGAGCATAATTAATTGTAACATTATGAAAATAAGATCATTTTCATTCATTAACAATCGTTAAATTCCATTAAAAAAAAATTTAGAAAATCTTTTCTAAAAATAAAAATCCCCTTAAAAATTTGCATCGTAACGACCCAATTTTCCGAACTTTGCCTATACTTTTTAAAGTAGTGATGCACGAGACAATCTTGAGCAGTGATCCGTTCATCAGGATCATACGTGCACATGAGTTTGATGAGTTCTCTGCAAGTGGCCGATGAATGAGGTAAGAGACAGTCGATACCGATACCATCTTCGTATGGAAAATCAAACCTCAATTGCGAACTTATATTCCTAAATAAAAAAAAAAACTTTTTTGATCCAAAAATATAATAAAATATAATAATTGACACACTAAAAGCCAAAATTAATTTTTATTCTACCGTGTAGTGAATTTCAGTAGTGTTTTGTGGATATTTTCAGTGCCCAGAATTCGATGAATGCACGCCATCTGGTCAACTTCGTTCGTTCCTGGAAACAGTGGCTGCAAACTAATTAAATTTTCAAGAAAAACAACGTAATAAACATTATTTATTATTCTCTCGTTACTTTAAAAATTACAATAACTTACCTTATGAGTTCAAAGAAAACACAGCCAGCAGCCCAAATGTCCATTTTACTCGTATACCAACCATTAGTAAGTAAACATTCTGGAGGTCTATACCTAAACGACATAAATTTTTATTATTTTAAAATATAAAAATTCTATTTTTTTTCTCCTGCATTTTTGAGATAAGTTAAAAAAAAATTGCTAGTAAAAACCACCATAAAATAACCCCAGGTTTTTATCATAAGCCGATTTTAAGCATCCATAACTCGCGCTTCACACATGACCATCTGCCCTTGCCACTATTAATTCAATTATAGTAACTGAACATCCATTAACTTCCATTTTATATATAGGAATAATTCAAAGTGAAAAGCCAATAACTTTTTTCTCCAACTTCTTTTTTCTATGGGAAAGATGAGAGCGACATTATAAAACATTTTCTTTTAACTTTCAGCCTATTGCTAATGCAATTTACTCGTAGCTTCAGAAAACTGAAGATTATGTAAAGTGAATGAATTACAATTTTTAATGGCATATTTTTTAAAAGATAATAAATCAATATATTTCTTTACCAACGAGTCGAGATGTATTCTGTGTGCGGTGGTGCCGAAATGGTCGGTTTACAAGATCCAAAATCACCAAGTTTTAACAATTCACCCTGAAAATAAAAAAAAAAATCATTTTGATTTTAATTCTGTCAATTTCTATTCATCGAACACAGATAGAACACCCGCAACTTCATTACTAAGAAATCTACCTTTACAAGGATATTTTCGGGTTTAACATCACGGTGAAACAGACCGAACCTAATAAAAAAGAATTGTAAATGGAGATCGAATTGCTTTGAAAAACAAAATTGCTAGAGCGAATTGCTAACTTATGCATGAAGTCCAATGCTTTGCACAATTGGTACATGTAATGTTGTATCCTCGAATCAGGTATTGGACTTTTTCGACCTACACAATTTAAAAAAAAAATTAATAAAAAAAAATACAATTTCGGGAACGAAATTTACAAATCGTAAAATATATTTTTAATTTATGTCAGAAAATAATTACGGTGAGGATTTAATAAAAAACATGTAAATTTTTTATCATCATCATCATTTTAATATTTGATAAAACGTGTCATTTGCTTAATGTAACCCAGGTTAAGGGAGATATACTTTAACTTAAAGCACATTAAAGCGTGCGAACTCAAATGTTTCGTAAATATTGCATAATGTTTGAATTATTTAGACGATGATGTTTATAGCGAGTTCATAAAAATTGATTTACTAAATACAAAAATCTCACTTTTTATCAGTTCGTATAAATTCACATCCATCAGCTCGAATACGAGCACAACTTTCCCTGTATCGTCGTTACTATTAAATATTTATAATAATAAAAAAAAAATCTTTTTAAAAAAAATAAAATAAAAAAATCATACTAAATGACATCATCGAGATTTAGGACGTTGTCATGACGTGGTAGTTTACGTAAAGCAACGATTTCTTTGAGGTTTTCGGTTTGCTCAAAACTGAAATTATACGAAATATAAAATAAAATAAATAAAATTGCGCCATTTGCATTTAACTTAGTAAAAACTTGTCTCATTCGCTTGCAAGCAACGTATTCTCCAGTTACAACATCCTGACATTTCCATACATCGGCAAATGTTCCTGACCCTTTCTTGCAAATCAGACGAAATCCTATTTGTAACGATTTAGCATAAAAACGTATCACCAACCAATTAATTTAATGGGATATTCTCGGTAACGGTAGATTGTAATTGAATATTCATAATTTTAAAAAAAAAAATTATATTTTAAAAAAAATCAATATTTTTTTTTTAATTTATGAACTTTCGAGTCAAAATTAAATTTGAGATAAAATATCGACTTACTTTTCCCAATCGTTGCCATAATTCACTGATTTGATCCGCTGAGAAAACGGTGCATTAGAAAATTGATATATTTGAAAACTTAGACAAACGTTATTAATCACGAGCATTTTTATTTACGACTCTTAATTGTTACGTTTGCGTGATCGTTTAAATGGAATTAACCGCGTGTGAAGTATGAAAAATAAGTATGCAAATAAAAATGAAAAATGGCTCTAAAAAAAAAGGTGACAATGACAAGATAAGAATACAATACCTGACCTCAGTAGTAAAAAAAAAAATGTTAAATTTCATTCTCATATAAACAATGAATTTCAATTTACAATTTGAAATTCCAAAAGATAAAATTTTAATAGCTAAAATATTAAGAATACAACAGGAAGCTGTTTTGTAATATCAAATAAAAAAAATGTAAGAAAAAAAAAATTAAATTATTCCACATCGAGGATATAAAATAGTGGAAGCTTTTATTATGCTCCTGTTAAAAGCAGAAGCAAAGCGAGTCAAGTTCGAAAATACCGCAACACCCCTTCCGGTTGAAAATGGGTTCAATCCATTTCCATCCAGAGTTGCATGAAGGCGAGGCTCGATTGGCCTGATTCGGACGTGCTGCGCTCCGACCAGCGATCGGACGGACGGTGCACACAAAAGCAGGTCGGTAAAGGACGAATATTCAACGTCGATTTTGGCTGTCCAAATGAGTGGATATGGCCGGGGCTAAACCAGGAGTACACGTCGTTCAACTCAGACAGATCGTGGTCCCTAAGAGTTTGCAAGAAGGAGCCAAGTGTGTGAAATGGGACGACGTAAGTATTCGTGCCACCACTTGTAGGCTATGTCGCTATG
Source organism: Henia vesuviana (assembly GCA_034696185.1). Taxonomy (NCBI): domain Eukaryota; kingdom Metazoa; phylum Arthropoda; class Chilopoda; order Geophilomorpha; family Dignathodontidae; genus Henia; species Henia vesuviana. The sequence goes on along the minus strand of JAQFZU010001083.1, from coordinate 5,376 downwards.
CGTGTGCACAAGTTCGTTAACAAAAAAAATCTTTTAAAAAATTTATTTATTTTTTTAAATATCAGTTTATCTTAATTTTTTTTCATCTTTAAAAATATTTTTAAATCTTAATTTAAAATTTTTTTTTCGGTTGATAATTAGTGAGTCGTGCGATTTTTAGTGTCGTAGTCGGACGGTTTTTTAGTAATGGAAATTTTCTTATTGATGTAGTATTTTGGAATTTTAAAATCGAGAGAAATTTTGTGTAGTCTTTGGGCTGAAGCTTCAAGGCCGCCATTTATATGAAAAGTAAAAATGATAAATAAGACGTGGTCAGGATTAAGCCTTGTAGCGATAGCTTTGTTTTCGATTGATGTATGTACAAAGGTAACGAGAAAAAAATAGGAACGAAAACGGAAAAGATCATTCTGTTGTCGGAGAATCGATTGGTTTCTTTTATCAGGCGCCATGTCTTTTATATCATTAGTCATGCAATAATCACGGGTGATCGGGAAAAAAGGAATTGCATTGAATTTAACGAAATAACACATAAAATAACTGACACAAATAGTTTTAACAAGGCTTTTTATTTCCCACTTTTTTTCGTCGGTTCTTAAAAGTGTTGATTGAAAGGCCAATTAGGAGTTGTTCTTCACTTAGATAAAAAAAAAAATCAAATGGAAACCGATAAGTTTTTTTTTAAAGGTACAGAATTTCTGGTTGATTTGTGAAATTTAAATTAAACACTGGTGAAATAATGTGAAAATCGGTGGATTTAAGGGCTTACAATTGGTGAAATCCATTTTAGAGACTCGTAAAAGTTTAGGATTGAGTAAAAAGGACTAATTGGATTGAAACCTTAAAAAGAGTTTGATCAAAGTGAGGAGGAGAAAAATATATAAAAAAGGAAGAAGATTACAATCTATGTTTAGATTGGAAGGAAATAAAAAAGGAAATTCGTGTGACCTCGACTAAGTAAGTGAAAATGATTTGAAAATAAGTTTTTTTTTTAAACACAAATTTCCAGCTAAAAAGCAAATTAAAGCTTAACCTTTTTAGGAACAAAATATCGATATAAAAATCAACTTCCTTCAAATCGTAAGAACGGAAACAAACATTTGAAATTTTTATCTAATTTTTATGTTTATTATTTTTTAGCGACTTGTGTTTCCGGCTGATTAAACAACGTGAAAAAGTGTAGTGGCGGTTATAAAAATGGCGACAGCTGCAGAAATCTTTTGCAAGAAAAGTATGGGGATAATGAAATTGCTCAAACTCTTCGTTTTTTTATACGGGACAATTTTGCTGAAGGTTTTAGTATGAATAATACATGTTAAGCAATATATCGGCTGATGATGCACCCGGGCCCTATATTTCAAGGTATTGATTCGATTGTCAATAAGTGGCATCGCATCCACCTTTTATTTCGCCTCTAAAAACCTCACGTTGAGAAACAATTTCCTATCTCTATTGACCAGGAAATGTTTAACTGGTTGAGGGATGTGGAAACTAAAGTTGGAAAAAATATCGGTTTGGAAATTTTTAAGGAGGGAAAAACCAAAGTAATTAAGTAAAGAATGAAATATTTACTTTTATTTAGTGTTTCTATCGATTGTGAATAATTTTACTAATTAACTTGATGACATGCAAAAATCATTAATTTTTTTTTACACTCGAGAACTTCATTAGGATTTTATAAAAGAAAAATTGATTTTTTTTTAATATAAATTTTTGTAATATTTATATTTGGATAATTTTAATCTATTAACACTCCACCGAGTGATAATAAGCGACTAATAACTTAATGATTACTTAAAAGATAAATATTTTAATGTTAAAAATGTAAAAAAAAAATATTTAGAAAAGAAAAATATTCCAGACTTGATGGTTGTAATAAAACTCGACAACACTGAAAAGGAAATTTTTGCATGAGTAAACATGACGAAATTGGATACAATTTTGTATACATATTTTTCCACTAACAAAATTCTAATATAAAGTTGTAAAAATTTACTTCTTTAGAAAAATCAAAGTTGGAATGAGGCGAAAGGTTTTTAATTAATGTTTAAACGAAATTCGCTGCTTTTCGAGTTGGTTTCGGTCTAATAAAATGCGTGTTTATCTATTATTTACTTAAGTGGACTGACTTACAGCCATGTTCAATATTTAATTTTGAAACGACAAACTTTGAAATGTAATTAATTCATTTAATCGAGTAGACGTTGGCAATTAAAAATTTACAAGTTGTTAAATGTTGCAATGGACTCAAGTCGAGTTAATAATTATCAAAACTTTCCTAAACCTGAATTGAGCAAAATAACCTTGGAAATAATTTTTTTTTATATTTATAAATGTGAATTCCGTGTTTGCGTTTCATACATCGAATATGAATGACAAGGAATTCGAGTAAATGGCATGGAGAAAAAGAACAAATCGTGCATTATGGGTCAATTTGGTAACTCAAGGTGATACATAAATAAGAGGCAAATAAATGAAAAATTGTATACTTTTTTTCTAAACGTTATATTTCCACCTATTTCAATATTTGTATAAGTTATGGATGAATTTATCAATTTATTTGAAAGGTATAAATACATGAGGAAACGAATTTATTTAATATTTACACAAGTTATTATAAAATAATTATATTTATTTAGAAACTATTATATTTGAAAAAATTTATTTGGCACTCAAAATTATGGTATTTAAAATGTAATTAAAATTATATTAACTTATTATATGACTTAAAAATGCCATTTCCAACTTTTACAGTATCTAAAAAACGAGAATTCGAATTTCCCACAGTATTACCAACAACAGGTTTTCATATACAATCGAATAGTAAATGTGAACGTAAGCAGCCGGTTATTCCTGACTTACGATTGCTTCTCGGTATATATAAATACGAAGGCGTTTGTGCCACAAGTTTGGCCATTCGCCAGAACAAGTACTTGAGCTGTGAGATGCTGCACTTATTATTAGATATTGGACAGATAAGTTTGCAGGTTTCCACTTTTCCTTTATCTTCCTGAATTTTTGTTTTGCCTCGTAATGATTCCCTAACGTACGTTTAGTACGAGGCATAAATTCGAAAAAGCTTCGTGTGAGGGTGCGAGTATTATAATAACAGATCCAAGTTTCCGGCACTGCAGGGTCGAAAGAGAAGTGCAAATGTTGATTCAAGACAAAAACAAACGTCATAATGACAGTTTTGTTGGCAGGATGGCCGAGGACAATTTTTTTTACAATTTTTTTTTGAGATAAGAAATGAATTAAATCGTTTGAGAATGTTTTTAATGTTTGTCACACGAGCAGGTCGTTTGGGTGATGATGGCACGTAAGCAGAAATTTGGTAATTATAATATAAGTAAATGTGAGTCATGCTTTTTACTTGGTAAATGGTGGAATGGGTTTTTTCTTAAAAAGAAAAAAATGTCGTTTGATTCTTGATAACGTCAGAGTTGAAATATTTTTGTTTAAAAATTTTATATTGTTATATACGAGTGGGTTTTGAGCTTTAAAATTATTATCTCGTTTGAAATCGCAAACGAAAATGAGTTTTAGTTCCTTGGAGACTTTAAGAGCGTTAATTGTATATCGACGTTGTTGAGTTTTAATGGATAAAAGTGGGGAAATTTGATACGTTTGCTGGCGTCAACCAGTTTACATATCGAGAAAAAAATATGTTAATTTATGGTTGAAAGTTATGACAATATATTGCAGTGATGTAATGGGTTCGGTCATTTCAGATTTTTTTCCCTTTTTTTTGTTTGTTTAACTTTTATTAAAGTTTAGAATTTAAAGAATGTTAATATCGAAATAGAATTTTAAATTTTGTTAACAAATTTGAAAAATTAAGTGTAATTTATTCTTTAATTAGGAAAAAAAATTTAAATTTTAATATAAAGTTTGAATAAATCTTTAAAATTGTACAAAATGTAAAATAAATTTTTTTAGAAAATTTTAAACTTTCTATAGATGTTTTGTGAAGTTGAATTGAGTTAAAAGTTTTATAAAATTTAATTTGAAAATTCTAAAAAAAAAATCATCACAAAAGAAAAATTGAATTTTTCGAGAATTGTAACTGGATTTAAACCTATTTTGAAATGTAACGCAGATTTCACTTCCTCCTAAACCAAATAAACTTCAAAGAACACGATTATAGGCCAAGGTAACATCAAGTTTAATGGCTTGAAATTACCTTTAACGATGTGAATAGCAAAACGAATTTGTCTGCTATTTGCAGACAACTGAAAGTGATAATGAGTTCTTTCAACAAAATTTACCTAAAATTATTAAAAGTAGAATAAATTACAATTTGTTAATTTCATTTTCTATTTTAATAAGGATTCAGTGCACTTTCAGTAGCAATAAATAACCAACAGCAATGGTTAACAAATATAGGGCTTAGCGAGTATTAAAACTGGCTTAATTTAATTAAAATACTAGAATTATATGGATGCCTTTTCAAAATTTACTAATAGAAATTTATTACAGTAACCGCAATGAATAAACCAAGTTTTATATATTAGTGGTGATATTTTTATCATGTGATTATAATGGCCTTCAGTCAATTTAGTCATTGCAATTTACTGATTTTGGTTCCGATAATTATCACATTAAAGGAATTTTATGTATTAATTTTGCATTTTCATAGTTTTATTGGGTGTGCCATATTCGAAAATGGCCATAACCAATTGCAAGTAGTTTGCACAGGGTCAAATTTTGCTTTTGCTCGACCATCAGCAAACTATTCTTGCAGCTTAGCTCGATCGTTAACGGGTTCTATTAAGTGAAGCTTGTCGTTGGCGCTATTCGATTCCAAGTAAAACTCGCTTTCGACTTTGCTTCATTGAACTTCAATTGCGAATGGAGCCCAGTTTGACTATTATCAACTGTGACGAAGTGAGAAAAAAGTCGCATTCAATCAGCATTATTGGGTGTATATATATCCAGGATTTCCGCATTATTACCAATGCAATATAATTCTAAGCTCAATTTTTATTTCATTTTTCCTTTTTTGAAGGCCAACTGACCCATTGATCAATTTCAGTGCGAGACTGAGGTAATGGACCAATTCCAAATTGTATTTTAGATCAAGGTTAAATCTTTTTTTTTAAAGTTTTTTTTTTAAAATGTTAATTTTAAAGTTTGGTCACTAAAGGGATTCCATTTTCCCATGTCAATATTATTCTGGTAATAAAATGGTGGATGATATGAGATGAGGGCGTAGTTTTACTACTCCACCCACACTATGTGGCTTGAAAATGGGGATAAAGAAGTAGAAGATGGAATAATTAATCAGATTTCTTACAAATGGAGCAAAAGTCTATGGTATTGAAGCAGTGCAATCGTGTCAAAATTAATCGAATTTTTTATTTTTAAAGAAATAATATT
>JAQFZU010001082.1:0-15887 GCA_034696185.1 Henia vesuviana | reverse complement strand
TACCTGACCAATCGGAACAAAACATTCGCGGCTTTCATGTTTAAATCGATTAATATATCATTTTCATCGTCTTTATCCATAACCGCCATTTAACTGAAAATTTAAATAAAAAATAATTAAATTTGGTAAAATAATATTAAAATGTGATCAAACCTGTTCAATTCGGTCATGTTGTTTTAAAAAAACTGTTGCTTTCTCGGTGTAAATCAATTTCCCATAGCAACACCCGCGAGGTCACGTGTGTCAATATTTGCCTTTTACGACCATTGAAATCTTTTAATTTATTTTAATTTAAATTTTTAATTTTATTTTTAATTAAAACATTCGATTTATTGGTTTAAAGTTAATATTTTACTATAAATATCAAAAAAGTTATTCAACTCTTTTATTTAAAATTTTTTTTACTTAAATTATCGATTAATTCGTCACTCGGTGGCGCCAGTAGGTGTCGCTACAAAACCGCGGGAAATTTGAATTAATTTAAATTAATTTAAATTTATTTAAATAATAAAAAAATTGTTTTTTAATTAAATAAGTTTTATTAAACGTTTAATATATTTTTAAGGTTTAAATTAAATTATAAATTAAAAATTAAATTTAAAAATAATTTTAATTTTCCGATTGCGACGAATCGAAATCTTCGTTTGAATAATTTAATGACGAATCGTCGTTTTTATCGTCGTTAATCGATGCAGATTCGTTTGAAATGTCATTTTCTTCTATTTCCAAATCGTTTTCGAACGATTCTTCGTCTTCGATATTGTCGTTGACACTCTCGTTTGAATTTTTAATATTTTCTTTCGACTCGGATTCGGTCGAATTTGTCCATTTCGTTCGTAATTCTGGACTGAAACGAACAATTGTGGCTTTTTTCGATTTTTCCCATTCGTTTTTGTGTTTTAAATAATTTTCTTCGTTCGAATTTGATTGAAAAGTCGATGTGAATTGTTTTTCGAAACGAGGTATTCCTAAATCGTCTTGGAGTTTTCCCAAAAGATTTTTCATTTTATTCTAAATTTAAAAAAAAAAAATTCAATTTTTTAAATTAAAATTCAAATTTTTATCGATAAAACCTCGTTATAACGAATCGCATAGAAACAGCATACTTTTGTTACTATAACGAGGTTTTTACATTTTTTAACGACTTACGAAGCTCAAATCGTTTCTTCTATTCATATGGTATTGAAAAACTTGTTTTAATGCACTAAAAAAACAATAAAAATTAATTTAAAATTAAAAATTTAAAAAAATTTCTTTACCGATCGGTATAAACGCCTCTGAGTAAAATATCGTTCGTTACATGAGTAATAAATTCCAAATATTTCAATTCTTCTTCCCTTTAAATAAAAAAACCGTTAAAATAAAATAAAAATCAATTTAAATTCAAATTTACTGCGCTTCCAGTTGTTCCTTCACCAACGATCTGATCGAGTATCGTTTGGGCGATTTTGGGCGCGAAAATCGAGCGATTGGCGCCACCTCGCGAGATTTAGGCGAAACTATCGGCGAATTAAGGTAATTTCTGTTTTAAAAATAAATTGTGATTTTTTAAAAGCAAAATGAGATTAATTAAAATGAATTTACTCTAATTCTTCGTCGGATTCGTTTAATTCGAACGAATGTTCCAATTCGTTAAGTTTCTGTTCGGCGCGCTTTTTACGCGCTTGATCTTTCAACCAACGTGCGTGATCCAGATCCCGTTGGATCCGCAGTGCCGGAACCACTCGGCTTTTATCGTGATTCGTTCGTTTTTGCTATTGAATTTTAAATGTAAAGCAGCGCCACTTTTTTCAAGTGGCGATTTTTGGTACTAAAAATTAAATTACTTACGACCGGTTCGTCTTTATATTTAGACGTAGAAGGACCGAACGATTCGTTTATGTATTCTCTTAATCTTTCGGCTCGTTGAGATTTACGGTCGTGGATTATCGATTTATAATCCCTCGGATTATCCTAAGTATGAATAAAAATTTTTAAAATTAATTTTTTTAAATTAATATTAAAATATTACGTAATGACGAGCGGGTGAATTTGTAGATGGAGTATCGATATATTTATCGATTTTATTATCGATTTTGTTATCGATACTGTGACGTGAACTGCATCTGGAGTTAACACGACTCGCCGATTTTATTCGATTCTGCATCGATAATGGCGCTCGAGTATCGACTGCGGCTGAAATTATTTTTAATTTTAAATTTTAAATTTAAATATTTTAATTAAAAAATACCTTTGACGTTGTAAATTCGTTTGTAATGAGCATTCATGTGTTCTTTTATTAAATACATTCCCGTTAAATTCAGTGATACGGGTGCGTAAGCTAAAATCGATTTTAAAAAAATCGATTAAAAAGAATCGATTAAATAAAATCGATTAAAAAAATCGATTAATTTTTTTTTTTTTTTTAAATACCTGAGCTTTTAACGAAACCGTTGGACGAACTCGGAGTTTCGCAACCTGAAAATTATTTAAATTTTTAATTATTTAAATTTAATTTTTTTTTTTTTAAATTTTTAAATATTTACCGGTCGCTTGTTCTTTTTTTGTTGGATTTGACATTTTTAGTTTAGAATTATGTTTTTGTTCGTTATTCCGTTTGGTTTTGTGTGTTATTTGTTGTTGTGTTAATGAAATTTACCTTTTTTTTCATTTGATGTAATCGCCATTTTTGTTTATTTACTTTGTTGACGTCGTAGTGGCGCTGCGGTGTTTTTAACTAAAATTTTAAAAATAAATTTAATTTATTTTTTATTATTTTTATTTTAATTTATGTTTTAAATTAAAAATTATTTGAATTTAAAAAAATTAATTTTAATTTTTTTACATTTTGTAAAATCTTCCAATATGGTGGACATAACACTCGTAATAGCTGTCATAACACTCATATCGATTTTACTCACATTAGTAGCGTTTTTAAGACCAAAATTTACGTCTGGTAAGGAAAATGAATGTTTTTAATTCCTAAATTTAATTTTATCAAATTTTTTAAAGTTGAAAAAAGCAGCGAAACTCAAGACGAAAATGTCGATGTGGAACGTCGTGTTATTCAACGAGCGAACGTCGATCAAGACGCAGCTCGTTTTATAAGAGCGAGAAGAAGCAGAGGACGACATTTACGACACCACGTCGAAGAAGACGAAGGTTTAAATATTATTTAAATATTATTTTAAATATTTAAAAAAAAAAAAATTTTTTTAGATGAAGAAGAAGAAGAAGATCCACTCGCCGAACACATCGCTTTACCCGAAGGTAAAATCGGTGCCAAGAAAAGGCGAAAACTCGAAATGAAAGCTGAGAAAAAAATCCAACGAGAGGTTAAATTAACACTTATTTTTATTATTCAAATTTAATTTAATTAATAAAAGCGAGACGAAGAAGAACGTGAAGAACGTAAACAACGTCAAATCCAATTGGAGGAACAGAAAAAGCGAGACGAAGAACGGGAAAAAGCTGAACAAACGAAATTAGTAAAAAAAAAAATTTTAAAAATAAAAAAAATTAAATTCTAAAAACATCTAAAGGAAGAAGAAGAAAAACTACGAAAAGAAGAAGAAGCGAAAAAAGAAGCAGAAGAATATTTATTACTAAAACAAAATTTCAGCATCGAAGATTCGGGTTTCGATCAAAACCAAACAGAAACTGAAGTAAAAACACTTAAAATCCAATTCGCAACATTAATAAACATTCATTTAACCCTAGAACAAAGATTTACTACGTCAATTCATCGAACACGTCAAGGTAAATAAATAAATTCCGTTTTAAATCAAATAAAAACCACCTTTTCGCAATTCCAGAAAAACAAAGTGGTTTTAATGGAAGATTTAGCGGCGACGTTTAAATTAAAAACACAAGAAACAATCGATCGTTTACAAACGTTGCAAAAATCTGGTCAATTGACGGGAGTTATCGACGACAGAGGGAAATTCATTTACATTTCACGTGAGGAATTAAATTCGGTGGCAAAATTCATCCGTCAACGAGGCCGAGTGTCCATTGCCGAATTGGTCGAAGCGAGTAACACACTCGTTAATTTAACGGGTGATTTGAATTAAATAAGAGAAATTTTTCTTTTATTTATTATATACAAATTAAAGTGAAATATTTTTTATTGTGTACGCCGAAAGAAAACTAATAAAACGAGAACGAGAGCTAAAATAGTCATTAAATATAAATCCCATTCGGGTCCGATGAGTGTGTCCAGATCGAATTCACTCAGTAGATTCGTCCATTTGCTCTGAAGTTGTTTTATGTTTTTGTTAGAGATAATTTATTATTATATTTGGATTTTTTACTTGTTCGAATGTTTTAATTCCGAATAGAAGAGCGAGTTTCGCTAATGCTAATGTCACAGGCACTTGTGCATCTGGGCTTGTTTCTGCCGCCATATCGTAAAATCGTTTTGCCAAATAAATATCCTTTAAAAGAAAATAATCTCGTTATAATCAACTGTGAAGGGGGAAAAATGGTATATTTGTTGGTTATAGCGAGGGTGAGAATTGAATTCTCTTTATAACGAACTGCTAAGGGGAAAAATTAGAAATATATTTGTTATAACGAGGGTGAAATTCAACCTCTTTAATACCAACTACGAAGGGGGAAAATGCTAAACTTGTTGGTTATAACGAGTGTGAAATGGAATTCTCGTTATAACGAACTACGAATGGGTAAAAATGCTTAATTAGTTGGTTATAACGAGGGTTTGTTTATTTTTGGGAAAAATCTTAAAAAAAATTCATTATAACGAAATATCTACGTAATTTCTTAATTCAAAGTTCGTTATATCGAGATTTCAACTTATTTTAAATAAAAATATTAACTTGTTTTAATCCTAATCCCTGTTCGTGCATATAACCTAAATTAAACATGGCTTGAGCATTATGCTGCTGTTCCGATGCAACTCGATAATGATTGGCCGCAACCTCGTAATCAACTGCCGTACCATAACCATAATAATGATAATCGCCCAACTTAACCCTGGCCGTCGCATAACCTTGACTCGCCGCTCGACTCCAATACAAAAGCGCTCTAATATACGTCTCGTTCTCATTAAATAAATTCGTTTCATCTATTTAAAAGAAAAAAAAAATAAAAATAAATAAATTTTCTAAACATTAAATAAATACTACGTCTGTCGAGAATAAAAGCCGTGTTGCTTTGCGCCACCTCGTAACCGATTTCGGCCAAAAATAAATATTTGAGTAAAGCTTCGTCAACACGTCCGTCTTTATAATCGTTATAAGCCTCCATTAATTTCTCGCTCCATCGACTCCTTTCGGCGACATTTTTAAACAATTCGGTCGCGGTGTGACACGAACGCACCATTCCGCTACCAGACGCTTGCATTTGAGCGAGATTGTAAAAAGCGAGTACGTGGCCCGATTGCGATGCCAAACTGAAGAATTTAATGGCTTTTTTGTAATCTTTGCTCACGCCGATCCCGCTGTAATACATAATTCCAAGCTGCAATTGACCGTCCACCCAGCCTTGGTCGGCTGCTAAGGTGAAGTAACGAACTGCTTTCGATTCGTCTTTCGGTACTCCTTTACCGTATAAATACATTAAGCCTAATCCGCTTTGACCCACTGCGTTATTCTGGAATTTTTAAAAATTTTTAAAAATTTGAATTATTTAAATTAGGTCATAATTACCATATCGGCGGCTTTTTTGAAGTATTTATAAGCTGTTTCGTTGTTCTGTTTCACTGCTGAACCACCGTCTAAGTACATCTGTAGTTTTATTTTAATTAAAAAAATTTTTTTTGCTATTTTTCAATTAATTTTTTACTTTTCCTAAAAATGCCATTGCATTTGCATTACCCGCATCGGCCGCGTGCATAAAATAATTCAATGCTCTTTGATGGTCTTGTTCGACGCCTCGTCCACCCTGGTAATGGAGTTGACCCAGTCCGACCTTAAATTAAATTAATTTAAAAAAAAAATATTAAATTTTTGTTTAATTTAAATACTTGCGCTTGAACATCGCCTTTGTCGGCTAAAAATTGATAATATTGAATTAAATCGTCGTCGAGCATCCCCATACTCGACCCAGGATTTTCTAATTCGTCTAATAAACGAATACGTTGAATTACGCTTCCACCCGTCATCGATACTTCGTCCGCAACTAAAAAAATTATTTTTTAAATTATTTAAATTTAATTTTAATTTAATTTTTTATTAATTTTTACCGATATTTGCGACTTTTCTATAATACGTTAAAGCTGATTCGCAGTTGGATACGATTGATATCCCGGCCCAATAACGATAACCCAATGCTTGTTGGGCCCACGGGTTCCCTCCGAGGGCTGCGAATGTGTAGTAAACGAGTGCCTGAAATTTAAAATTTAAATTTATTTTATTTTTAATTAATTTAAATAAAATTAACCTTCGCTTGACTCGAATTAACACCGATACCCGTAGCGTACAGTAAACCGAGACCCTTTGAAATAAAAATTTAATTAATTAATGGTTAAATTTTATTTAAAAAACATTTTAAAAACCATTTGTCCTTTGGGTGATCCTTTATTCGCTAATTCTTGAAATAATTCGAGCGCTGCACTGGTATTTTGCTTGATTGTATCACCAAATAAATACGCAAAACCCATCATTTCTTGCGATTTCAAGTGTTTTAATCGCGCTGCCTTCTCGAGGAATTGATAAGCCCTGAAAATAATTAGCATAATTAGCATAATTAATTAGAAATTAATTTTTAAATTAAAAAATACTTTTTTTTATCGGGTTTAGTCATATTCAATGTAGTTTTAGCCGCTTGATATAAATCTCTGGCTAATTTTTCATCTTCTGTTAATTCTTTTAGCGGTTCGACGTCGGGTTCGATTAAATCAATTTTGCCATTGGTTTTATCATTGCTTTTACCCGGTGCTTTCATGTCGAGTAATTCCGAGTCGTTTTCGTCCATTTCGTCCGATTCCAACCATTCGAGTGGTGAATCGAAGTTAATTTCTTCCGCTACACCTTCGCCTTTACTCGTTGATATTTCATCGTCGTCTGTTTTGTATTTTTTTGGCTCGTAAATGGTGCCTTTGCTCGATTTATGAACGTTTGTTGTTGTTGTTGTTGTTTTCGTCGTTTCTTCGTTCGATTTAGTGGAATCTTTTTCGGTTTGGGATTCCGATGGCTTTGTTTTAGCTTTTAAATCGATTGTTGATGTTAATGATGTTAATAATAGTAAGGAAAATATTATTTGCGTTCTTCTTCCTGACTTCATTCTGTTTTCCTGTTTTTGAGAGAATTTTTATATTATTTTTTTTTTATATTTTTTTTTTTTATATATTAAATTTTACTTTTTTTGTTTCATGTATGGTAATAATTCAATGACACGATGCAAATTGATCGATGATTGAATATACGAACATCTTCAGGCCACGTAATGTTAATCGTTTGTAGACATCGTTGGATTTTAATAGGGGGGATCGTGCGATTGATTTTTTTCTGCGAGTGACGTCAGTTTTTATCGGTTTTAGTTTGTTGATGGGATTGTTTGTTACGGTTTATGAAAGATTTTGAGAAGTTGTTAGGTTTAATTTGGGTTTTTATTTGTTTTGAGTTTATTTTGTTTAGTTTTTGTGGTTTTGGAAAATTATTGTTTGTTATTAATTTTGTATTTTGTAATGAAAATGTTTAAAATTGTTGTTACGCCATCTGTTGGAAATATTGTAAATTGTTTTAATAACTATTTTTAATAGATATTTAAAAGTAATTAGAAAATTATTGTAAATAATTTATTTTATGTTTAAAAATAATTTATGTTTAATAAAACAATATTTAAATATTTAAAAAAAATTTTTTTTTTTAATAAAAACCAAATCGTAAAGAAAAATTAAAAACAATAAAATTATTTTTTTTTAAATCAACAACAAAAAAAGAACAAAACAAAAACCTCACATTTTTTCCATAAAATAAAATAAAATAATTTCACTAAAAAGCCAAAAAAGCAAAAAAATTGGCGGGCGAACAAAAAGATGGCGGACGAAAGCGCGCAAACGAAGGAAACATCAAATGTCGAAGAAATAACTCAAGACGAAAACAGCATAACGATGATAGACGTATTAGAGGAAGAAAAAGAATTAGAAGACGATGCAAATGCAGTTCTGGGCGGCAGCGACGACCAAAATTGCACTTATCCGCAAGTATACAAAACACTCGAATGGCGGTGCTGGAAAAATGCGCAATTTACAACATTAATAAATAAATTTATTTTCAAGGGTTACATTAAACGACAGGCTCTTTACGCTTGCAAAACGTGTACTGGTAATGGTGATAAATCGGCTGGAATTTGCCTGGCGTGCAGTTACGCTTGTCACGAAGGCCACGAACTCGTCGAACTTTACACAAAAAGGTGGAAAAATGAAATTTTTGAAAATTTTTCAAACTTTTTTAATTTTTTTATTTTTTTTATTTTTTTAGGAATTTTTGCTGCGATTGTGGGAATGATAATTTTGTTAATAATTCGTGTAAATTATGTCCTGTGAGTTTTTTTTGAATTTTTTTGATTTTTTTGAATTTTTTGATTTTTGACTTTTTTAGAGTAAAAGTGCGGTTAATGTTGATAATTCGTATAATCAGAATTTTAAAGGAGTTTATTGTACTTGTTCACGACCGTATCCTGATCCTGATGATGAAGTTTGTATTTAAATTTTAATAATTTTTATTTTTTTAAAAATTTTTTCATTTTTTTGATTTTTTTAGGTCGAAGATGAGATGATCCAATGTATTATATGCGAGGATTGGTATCATGGAAGGGTAAATTTTGTATAATTTATAAAATAAAATTTAAACTTGAAAGAAATTATCATTTTACAGCATTTGGGTACAAACATCCCAAGCGGCGACGACTTCGAAGAAATGATCTGCGCCAACTGCATGTCAAAAACCGATGTTTTATGGCCCTACGTTCACCTCACCGTCGGTAAAAAGCTAAAAAAAAATTAAAAACTCAAAATAAAATTTTTTTTCTTTAAAAAAAAAATTCCAGCCACTCACGAAACACCAGCAAAACTGGAAGACTCGAACGATTCGGCTTTAATCGACACTTGGTCATCACAAGACTCGAGCGATGCAAAAAAACCAAAATCAACTATAAATTCCTCTCAAGAAGACTCAGCCTTCTCAGACTCCTCTCAATTCAACTGCAAACTCCAATCACTCAACCAACAAGCAAAAAATCCATCAAAAGCCACTTTTTGGCCTTCGAATTGGCGCGAAAAATTATGTATTTGCGATCAATGCAAAGTAAAAATAACAAAAATTTAAATATCAAAATTAATTAAAAAAATTTAATTTATAGATTTTATTCGACGAGAAAAAAGTAATTTACTTACTGGACGGTAACGACACGGTCCACTCGTACGAAGAACGTGGAAAAGCATCGCAAATTTCAACGTCGCAATACGATCGAGGAATGGAGGCGCTTTCGACACTCGATCGAGTGCGACAAGTCGAAGCCATTCACGGTAATTTTAAAAAATCACAAATATTTTTAAATATTTGAATATATTTTTTAAATAGAATATAATAGTATGAAAAGTCATCTGAAAGATTATTTGAAATCGTTCGCCGATCAGAAAAAAGTGGTTCGTAAAGAAGATATCGATGAGTTTTTCAATCAAATGCATGCGAGGAAACGAAGACGATTAAATGTTAACATTCCTCGTTTTTGTCGTTGATTTTTTTTTTTTAATTTTTTTTATTTTTATTATTTTATTAAAATGTAGAGTTTGTTTGTGTCTGAATAAAATTTCGTGTCTTTTAGCATTTATTTTGATTTTTTTTTGTTTTTTTTACTTATTCCAGTTTAGTTGTGAATGGGGTTTTGTCGGGTTGTGTTCACAAGTCGACTGGGATTTGTATTGGTGGTGTTTTCTGTTTTGTTTGATTTTTTTTTTGTTTTTAAGGTTAAATTGAGTGTTTAATTTTTGTTTAAAGTGTTTAAGTTAGATGTTTAATAGGGAAGTCAGGATGGCCGAGTGGTCTAAGGCGCTGCGTTCAGGTCGCAGTCTGGTTCTCCAGGCGTGGGTTCGAATCCCACTTCTGACATTTTTTTTTTTTAATTTTAATTAAATTTAAATAATTTTTTATTTTTTTTCAGTTACAATTTGTTATTTAAATATTTTTTTTTAAGTTTGAAAATATGGGCATTTCGCGGCCATTAATTTGCAATTTATTTTATCCTTCGTCCATTTGTAATTGATCGAATCAAATCTGAGACTGAAAAATTAATTAATTTAAATAAAATTTAATTTAAGTATAAATTACCTTTTTAAACGTTTAAAAATTGTTTTTAAATCGTTAAAATCATTATTTTCACCGATTTCGCAAATTAATCGTTGAATACACGAATTTAGTTCTTTCGATGTTAAAATCCGTGTTAAATTCGTTTCCCTTTTCTTTCGACCCATTCCACCCATCATTGGCATCGTCATCGTTTGCTATTGAAAATTCTATTAAAATTTAAATAATTTATTTAAAATTAAAACTTACCGATATTAAATTTAAAAAAAATAAAAAACCTAACAGCGACAAAGCCGACATCGCTGGTGAGTATTGGTTGCCATTTTCTAATCTAAATATTAATTTAAATAAATTTAAAAAAAAAAAATCGAGTGCCCCGGGTGAGGATCGAACTCACGACCTTGAGATTATGAGACTCACGCTCTACCTACTGAGCCACCGAGGCTCTCTGTTAGTTTGGTTGTTATCTTGGTTTATTTAATTTAATTTTTAGATTTTATTTAGAATAAATTAATTCTTTACCCGAAACGATCAAATTGGAATTCGCTAACGTCGTTTCTATTGAAATTATTATAATAATTTTTGTTATTGTAGTAATTGCCCGGATTGTAGTACGGCGCTGCCGTGTCGCGGCGGTTTTTCGTACCTCGAACTTAATATAAAGATTTTTTTGTTTAAAATAAAATTTAATTAAAATGTAAATTTCTTACCAAACTCGGTTATTCCTGTTGAAATTCTTTCCCACATCCCCGCGGACTCGATTGGGGAGATGAAAGACGAAATAAATAAGGAAATAAATAATAATTCAAATTTCTTCATCTAAAAATAATTTTTTTAAAATATAAAAATTAAATTAAATAAAAAACAAAAATACTTACTTAAAAACAAATAAATAAATAAATAAAAATCCCCGTAGTTGTAAGCACAACAAAAGCCGAATGAAACCAATTGGAAATGTTTTTGTTTATTTATAAAACTCGACCAAAATGACAGGTCGTCATGGCCGACGGTGCAAAATAATTATTTAAAATAAAATTAAACAAAATTATCATCGATTTTATCTTAAAATTCGTTTTATTTATCCGAATAAATAAATAATAATAAATAAAACAAAAAAATAATAAAAACCACAAAAAATTAAATAATAAAATAATTAAAATAATTGAAATTAATACTGCTCTCGGTCATTTAACAGTTTTTAAGAAATAATTTAAAACAGAAAAATTAAAAATTCAATGAAAATTAAAGAAAAATTCAATAAGTTTCGTTACACGCGTAATTTAGACTTTCGCAATTGTCGCCGTCCAATCCTCGTCGACTCGCGTTATAATTCGCATCGTACGGCGCTAATCTCGATCTTTCCAGCAAATAACTTATCACCGAACTGTTAAATAATTAAAAAAATTAATTTAGTAATTAAAAATAATTTTTTAGAGTTAAAAATCATAATTTTACTAATTCCAGTTCACTTGTGAACGTGCGTTGCGTCACGTTGTAATCGCCCATTCACAAGTGAACTGGGATTAGATAAAATGTAATTTAAGTTAACCTTCCGGCTTTTCCAATGATGTAACCGATTTCCCTGGCATCTTTAACGACTTCTTGGTTAACTTCGCATAAATATCGTTGCATGCAGCCTTCGTCTCGAGCCGAAGACGATTTAATGTAGCCTTTGATCATGGTTAAAATGGCGCTCGCCGCGTCACTACCCACTCGGCCGATTCCGATGGCGCCGCGAGATTGCGCCGATCGTTGCATGAAATATTGTTTAAACATGTCCAATACTGATAAAACGAAATTGACCAACTGAAAAGAGGGTTTTTTAAAATGTGAAAATTAATTTTTTTAAGTTTCGTTTTTAATTAGTTTCGGTTTTATGTGAAAATTAATTTTTTTTAAGTTTCGTTTTTAATTGGTTTCGGTTTTTCGTAAAACTCACTTGTTTTGTGCCGGAGCCGTCGCTTTTGCCCCTGAAAAAGGAGATTAAAGTTGACCAAAGGGTGCTCCAGGTAAAAGGTGATTTGGACGATACGTCTATGACGTCATCGGATTCGATCGTGTTTTCTTTCGTGTTTCCGAATGGTTTCGATGAGAATATTTGCGGTCGAATCGAGTTTTCGTTAAGCGCATCTTGACTCGTTGTTTGGGGTTGTAGAATTAAGTAAATCAATGTTGCCATTATGTATTGCATTTTTAATTAACTGAAAATAATAAAATTTTAATTTTTTAAAGAAAATTTTTTGGGGATATTTTTGAGTAGACATTTCCTGGTGGTTCGTATTGCGTCATCGACTTTGACCATGACCTCGACCAAGGGCGTTGAAAGTATTAATCCCGGAAGAAATTTAAAAAGAAAATATAAAAGTCGTTGAACTCGTTAAATTTGACTTTTTCATATTCACATTACATTCACACTTAATAAACGAATGTTAAACAAAAGTGCGCCATTTCGAAACCGAAAGTTTTAGATTTAATAAAATTATTTTTATATATTTTTTAAATTAGAAATTAATAGAAAATATAAATTTGTGTTTTTGGAATTTTATAAAATTAAAATTTAAATAAAAAGTTAAAAATAAAAAAAAATTAGTTGCAAAACTTACCACTAGCGAATTGGCGCTGATTCGAAGCGACCGAACGAAAAGTATCTGATAAATGATGCGGTAAGTTGAATTTCCATTCCTTCTTATACACACGACGTTTTCAAAGGTCAAATCCAAACAAATGACCCGTGGCCATTCTTAACATTTTTTCTTTAAAATTTAAAAAAAAAAAAAAAAATTTAACACTAAAAACACGTCATAGAAACCACACCTCCATCTTTAAAAAAAAAAATATATTTTCCCCATTTAAAAAAAAAATAAAATAAAAACAAAAAAATAAATTAAAAAATATTTTATTGACGAAATATAAAAAAAGTATAAAATTACACTTAAATTAAAAAACAAAAAAATTTTTATAAATTATCATTGCACAAAGCGTAAATCTTCCCGCAATCTTCCCCACGTCGTCCTTTCCAACTGGCATCTGCTATTAAATCACCTTCAGCTATTTTCGAACGTTCCAATAAATAACCGATGGCCGAACTAAAAGAAAAAAATATTTTTTAAAAAAAAAACAAACAACCGCCATTAAAACAAAAACCCGGAAGAGAGTAATGGCGGACATTAACCTTGACCTCAGACTCCACCCAAAATATTTAAATTTTTATATTTTCACCTCGTTGCAGTCCCAATCCAATGCCCAACATCGTTTGTTTTATCCATAGTTTCTCTATTTGCTTCGCATAGGAATTTTTGCACGCATAAATTATCGTTAGTCGCAATACTTTGAATATAAGCCTAAAATTAAAAATTATTTTTCTTTAATCGTTGGAAAATTAAAAAAAAAAATTTTTTGTATCTAAAAACCTTGAGAAAAGTGAGACCGGTCGCGACCGCTTCCGTGCCGATGTTGTTGTTGCCCTGCGACCGGGCTTGCATCGCTCGGTTGGTGAAACTGTGTCTGAACGTGTCGATTATGTTGAGTATAAAATTGAGAATCTGGAAATATTTTTTTTTAAATTTTTTAAATTTAAATTTAAATATTAAAAACCTGTTTGGTTGTCGATTCGCCATCGCTTTTGCCGGTTATCATCGAAATGACGGTTTTGAATAGATTTTGCAAACTGAACGACGTCACTTTATTCGTCTCGATCGGTTTCTGCGATGGAATCGAATGAGGCGCGATGACGTCAGCGACGTTCGACGACATGGGATCCATGGAATTGGCGAATTTACGCGATTCGAAAATCTGAGCTCGCGATATCGTTATAAATGCGAATAAAAACAAATTTAAATAAAATTTCATTATTCGTATCTTTTTTTTAACAAAAAAACCGAAAGAGATTAAAAGCCAAGAATGAGACGGTTCGGTTACGAATCTCCTTTTATAAAGATACCCGCTTCGGACTCCACCTGGTGATGAGTCGTGACCCCAGATGTACTCGAGAGATGCTTTACTTCCAGCAAACCCGCCCCCTTTCGATAACTTTTCGCACATCCGCGTGTCGAACTAGTTTTTTTTAAAGTTCGTTTCGAAAAACAATGAAATATTTCATTTCCTGTTACTATAATAATTTTAACTATGAATTTTTAATGAGAATTTAACATAAGCGAGAATTTATGACGTCATTTGTATTATTAGTCGCAAATTACGTCATTTAATTTTTTTTTTAAGTTTGAGGATTATTAAGGTTAGTTTTAGTTGTTTTAAGTATTTAATTAGTGAAAATACATTAAATTTTATAATTTGTGAGAAAATGTGGTAAAAGCGAAGATTTAAAACGCCATTTTGGAATTTTTTGTTTATTTTTTTTTTTAATCTCGTAATTATACATTTTTCTCGTAATTTTGTTTTTTTGTTTAATAAATAATTTGTTTTAAGTAAATAATAAAAATAATTTTTTAAAAAAATAATAATTTTTTGATATTTCAGGTTTTCGTCATACCCGATCCGAAGCCATTCAACGAACACGAACGAGGACGACGCGGACATTCCTGTAAATATGAATTTTTAATTTTTTTTAACAAAAATATTTAAAGTTTTTAAAAACAAACTCTGAATTTGGTTTTATTCGTGTGAAAATTTTTCTTGATGCAATTTCGCCATTTAACGCAATCCGTGACGTCATCGTCGCTCGCATCCGTCAAATTCAAATCTTTCCTTCGACCCAACGATAAAACCGGACCCAAAGTACCCGTGTTTCCATTGTTGTTGTTGTTGTTATTGTTATTACCGCGATTCATGATGAATTTCGAAATGGCCATCGTGAAAAGACTCGCGAATGCAGCGAAACTCAAAATGGTGACGCTCGCGTCGAGGATCGGATACAAATGGCTGCCGAAACTCGCCGAATCGCGTTTAGTTCTGTAACGTTCGATGGTTTTGTTGGGGTTCGAAGCGATGGTTAAGTGAATTAAAAGTAAGAAATGCACGAATCGTATAAAAACCTGAAAATGGAAATATTGAATTTTGCGAATTTAAAAAATGGTGGATTTTTGTCACCTCCATTTTTGCTTGTTGTTGTTTCTGTGATGAAATGTCGAGTGCGAGCGAGAGCGAATTTTTATTTAATTAAAGGTGTAATTATTCAGTCTTGGTTAATTGTGGAGAAAGGAATGGACAAATGGTGCTTTCAAGATGCTTCCAAGTATCGGAGCGTGAAAAGATTTGGTGTGCGAAGTTGAAAGTAAAGAATTTTGTTGTTTTTTTAATGATGATGACGATTTAATTAAGTAATTTTCATGTAATTTTGACTTTTTTCAAATGTCTTTTGATCCGCTGCCCCTTGAGGGGTTGCTGATGTACAGCGCATGTTTTGTTTCGCTGCCCCTTGTTAGCTCTGCGGAATGTTTAGGTGAACTTCGCTGCTGGATTGTTGTGTATGCGCTGCCCCTTGATTTCTTCCGCTTACTCTACGGGATGTTTGACGCGGGCTTCACTGCTCAGGAATTTTTCGGGTTTTTTTTTTAAATGTCGATATTTTGCATTATTTTTCAAGTGTGATTTAGTTAAAATTTATTTAAAATTGTGATTTAGTTACAAGCATTTAAATCCAGGATATTACGAAATGGCGAAATTCGTCAAACGGAATTGAAC
>JAQFZU010001081.1:0-15897 GCA_034696185.1 Henia vesuviana | reverse complement strand
TTGGATGAAATTGAAACTATAAACAAGTAAAGTTGATCTTTTCGACCTTCTGAAGAATATTCCTTATGGCTAATAAATGGACTAGGCCAGTACGTAACTACATTTTAAAGATCAATTCCAAAGTTGTAATGTACTTTTAATTGCATTGCAGCTCTCATATATTACAAGACTCGGTGGATATCGAAATTATTCCGGTTCATCGCGACTCGTAACTCTAATTCCGGGAGATGGCATTGGTCCTGAAATTTCAGAGGCAGTTCAGAAGATATTTAAAGCAGCTGGAGTAATTTTTATTAAGAAAATAAAATACCTAAATTAATACTATAAAATATCCAAAGGTCCCAATTCAATGGGAAATCGTCGATGTAACACCAGTTAAAGGCCCCGATGGGATGTTTGGGATTCCTCCAGCAGCCATTGATTCAGTACACAAAAACAAAATCGGTCTTAAAGGCCCTTTGATGACACCAGTTGGTAAAGGACATCGGTCTTTAAATTTAGCTTTGAGAAAGTGAGTTTGGAATTAATAAAAAAATTTAAATAAATTGTAAATTTTTTTTTTTTCAAGAGCTTTTAATTTGTACGCGAATGTACGACCGTGTAAATCGGTTGAAGGATTCGAGACGTTGTATAAAGACGTTGATGTGATCACAATTCGAGAAAATACTGAGGGTGAATACAGTGGTATTGAACACGAGGTGAATTCAAATGAATTTTATTTAAATGTTAAATTTTAAATTTAAATTTGCATTTTTTAGATCGTTCCAGGTGTGGTTCAAAGTATAAAATTGATCACTGAAGAAGCTTCGTTACGTGTTGCTGAATACGCATTTCAATATGCGAAAGCAAATAAGAGAACTAAAGTAACTGCTGTACACAAAGCAAATATCATGTAAGATTTAAATATAATTTTTAAATATAATTTTAAAATTAATTTATTTCAGGCGAATGTCCGATGGCTTATTTCTGCGATGTTGTCGTCAAATAGCGGAAAAATATCCCGATGTTAAATTTGAGGAACGATATTTGGATACCGTTTGCTTAAATGTTGAAATTGAATTTTATTTTTTTAAATTAATTTTTGTTTAATAATTTTTTTTTCATTTAAGATGGTGCAAGATCCTGGTTTATTCGATGTTCTTGTTATGCCTAATTTATACGGAGACATTTTGAGGTTTATTGAATATTTATTGTATATTTTAATTATTTTTTAAAATTATTTTTAAAGCGATTTGTGTGCTGGTTTGATCGGTGGACTTGGTGTTACCCCCAGTGGTAATGTTGGACAAGATGGAGCCATTTTCGAATCGGTAAATTTTGTTTGAATTAAAATAATTTTTTTTTAATTTAATTTAATTTTAAGGTTCATGGAACTGCGCCTGATATCGCTGGGAAAGATAAAGCGAATCCAACGGCTTTATTGCTAAGTGCGTGTATGATGTTGAGACATATTGAAATGCACGACTTGGCGGCTAAAATCGAAAAAGGGTGTTTGGATACAATCAAAGAAGGAAAAGTAAATATTTTTTTAATTAAATTTTTAAATATTTTTTTAAAATTAAATTTTTACAGTTGAGAACTGGTGATTTGGGCGGGTCAGCCAAATGTTCGGAATTTACTGACGAAATTTGCAGAAAAATTTCTTAAATTATGCAAATTATTTTTCCTTTTGTTTGTTCTGTAGATAATATTTTGATGAAAAAGTAGAAAAACCAGCAAATTAATGCGATAAAACTGCCTTTTTTTGAATGTTCAGATAAAAGTAGAGTGTAAAATTATGTAAGTAAAAATTCTAATTTCATTTTACTTAAAAATTTTTTTATTCTTAAAATTTTCTAAACAACAAAATATTTAAAATATTTAAAAAATAATCTCGGAAGGAAAAAAAAAAAAATTCTGTGGAAATGTTAAGTATTTTGTGGCCATGATATTGAAAATGAATTATAATAATTAAATTATGCTAATATTTTTTTTTAAATGGATTTTTTTTGTCATATTTTTCAGTCTTATTGCTAATTAGCATAAAATTTAAAAATTGATGAATAATTATCAAAAAAAAAAAAATTTACAAATCAATCTCAATAATAATAATAATAATAAAAAATATATAAATTTTTTTTTTTAAAAAAAGGAAAAAGAAAATATTTACATAAAAATTAATGTCTCTAAATTCGTATATGTTTATCCCAAAAATCATCTAAATCCGATTTACTCGTTTCATAACGTGTTGGAACTGGTTGATAATCATTTAATGAACAACAAATATGCATATAACCAAACTAAAGAGGAAAAAGTAAAAATTAAAAAATAATTAAAATGAATAATAATAAATTTACCTGTCGTAGAATTTTATAAACAATTAAAAATCCTATAAACAACGCAATGCAAGTTGCAACAGCGACTATACAAAATGTCAATAGTGGGAATTGCGTATCGTCGTCATCAGAATCGTTAAATGCAACAATTCGTTTTTTAATATCACTAATACAAGTGTCTTAAAAAAAAATAATTTTATTAAAATTTTAAATTTAATTAAAAATAAATTTTAATTTACCAGTGCGTGAATCACAAACGCAACAAGTTTGTTGCGATTTGTCATTACAACAAGGTACGCATCGGTGATGGACGGGGTCGTGTTTAAAGGGTTGAGTACACGAAAGACAACTTAAATAATCGGGTCCGTTACATGTTGTACACGACGAATCGCATTTTTCACATTTCTAAAATTAAATTGAATTTTTTAAATTAATTTTTACAATTTCATTTTTCTAACCTTTGAAATCCGATCTAAAAACATTCCATTTTCACATTCCATACATAACCCTTTATCGAGTACGTAATTATCTTTACACGAAATGCAATCGTATAATTCATCTCCTTTGCAATTGAGGCACGAATGGTGACACGGGATACACAAAGTGTTTCTTGGAAATGATCCTAAAGAACAACTTTTTTCACATTTCCCATCACCCAATTGATGATTTTCATCGCACGAAATGCAATTTGTTGCCGATGGACCGGTGCATGTTAAACACGAATTGTGGCATTTAACACATTTATTATCAGATTCGTATAATCTATCAAAATTTAAAATTTAAAATTAAATTAAATTTTTTTTTTAAGTTAAATAAAAAATTTACTTTTCACCACAAATGGTAGAACAAATGCCATTTTTCAAAACAAGTCCATTTTGACATTCGATGCATTCGTTTAATTTCAATCCACTGCATTTTAAACACGTTTCGTGGCAATCCGAACATTCATAACCGATCAATACGGTGTTTAATGGACATTTCTTGACGCAAATATTTTTATATAAAAATCTAAAAAGAAAAACAAAATCAAAAATTAAATTTAAAAAATCAAAAATTAATTTTTAAAATTAAAAAAATAAATAAAAAATTCGTACAAAGATGAAGAACACGTCAAACATTGTGAATAAGCCGGTCCATCGCATGTATTACATGATAAATGACATGGTAAACATTGATCGCCTTTTACAAAATGGCTTTTTGGACATTCGATTTTTAAACGACATTTTCCTTTATCGTTTAAAACGAAGTTTGATTTACACGTAAGGCACTGTGTAGTGTTACAAGTATCGCAAAATTGTTCGCAAGTGAAACATTCGTTCATGTTCGAGCGAAGATAGTAACCCTTTGGACACGATTCGATGCAACTGCCATTGTTGTGGACTAAATTCTCGGGACAAGTGACACATTCGGTCGGTGATGGACCGATGCACGTATCGCACGATAAATGACAATTTAAACATCTGAAAATGATTTTTATTTTGAATTAATTTATTTAAATTTATTATTTTTTTTTAATTACGTGCGATTGGATGATTCGTAGCTTTTCTTCGGGCATTCAGTAACGCAATTATTGTTTAATCGAACGAACCCATTTTTACATTTAGTGCAATTCGTTTTATCGATGCAATAATCGCAATTATTGTTACATTCGATACAAATTCCATTCGAAATATCTATAAAATAAAATAAAAAAACATTAAAAAATTATATTTAATTAATTAAATAATAAAAACGGACTTGAAAAGTGATTTAAAGGGCACGAATCTTGACATTTACTTTGCCCTTTGATAAACATCCCTTGACGACAGGATAAACAGGACGTTTCCGATTGATTGTAGCAGGTTTTACACGTCGAGTGACATTCGCGACACGTGTTGTTAATGTCGACAAATTGACCTTCTGGACATGAACTTAAACAAATTCTAAAAGAAAAAAAAAATTAAAATTTAATTTAAAAAAATAATTTTTTTTAATTACTTTGGATTTGTATCTGATTGGACGTGTCGACATTTGTTGCATTTGTCAGGACCACTGCCAGAACATCCATCAATGCATTCCTTATGGCAATCCTGTGATCAAATGAGGCTTCAGTCTGTTATTTCCTCAATTTCAGAGTAAGGCAAAAAATCCTGTAAGGACCCAAATGAAGGAAGGGAAAGGAAGAAAACAAAGAAACCACAAAAACACCATAGAAACATGCAGCAAAATTAGTTTTTTAAAACAATAAAAAGATTTAATAAACCCAAAATGATATGAAAAATTAATAAAACAAATTTTGATTATTATTAATAAGTAAATTAAAAGTTAAAGAAAGAAATAAATTGAGTACAATAAACACTGGAATATGTGACGATGACGTATAAAGGACGTATCTGGTCGTGACATGGTGTGATCTCACCTCAACAACGTCCGTCTCATCCCCTACTTTCTCTAGGGGGTCTGTGCTGCGACCCACTGGTGAATATGGGTAAGGGTTACGTACTGAATGTGACTTCAAGTGGATCGGGTGTTGCTCAGTACCGTGGAATACCAAAGACCATTTTTTTAAAATTCCTAAAAAATTAAATTAAATTTTTTAAGTTTTTTAATTTCATAAAAAATTAAATTTTTTCATTTTTAAACTTTTTTCTAACCATCTTCGTTCGCATCCATCGCCCCTGCATTGACAATGGTCAATTTCCATTGGCCGGCTGCTTTTTCCCCCCAGAAATGGACCGTTAAAAATGGCCAGTCTTGAAAATCGGTTTGGTACATGTCTTTTGGTCTCGGTGTTAATAAATTAGTACTTAAATAAATAAATAATTAATTAAAAATAATTAAATTACAAAATTTATTTTACCGAGTTCCTAATGGTGATTCCAACATAATTTTCAAATTCCCTCTCGGGTTGTAATGTAACGTTATTCGACACTGAACGTGTTCCAGGTAATTGACTACGTTCGGTGAATTCCAACACGCATCGGTGTTCATATATATTTCTAAGTTATCCCCAACACTTCGTGGTATTATTCTGTAAATAAATAAATTAATTATAATATTTTTTATATTTAATTATCCTTTTTTTAACCTTGGATGTTTATCTTCTTCGGTCTCACAAATATGTTGGTTCGGTACTGTTATCCATTGCTCAGCTAAATTAACCATAGCTGTTGCATCCATTAAACCGTAACCGAATTTATGACTGACTATTTAAAAAAAAATTAAAAATTATTTTATTAATTAAAATTTAATTAATTAATTAAAATTACCTTTTCGTTTGACTCCATTAGTGACCCAACCTTCTTCTTTCATGAGTGGTTCTGGTCTCGATGTAAGTACTACTAAATACTGCATATCTCGCCACGTTAAATTAGGACTAAATAAAAATTTAAAATTAAATTTTAATTAATTAATTAATTTAATTAATTTACTTCGCCTCCAATGCTAAAGCGCAAATTGCAGCCGCGATTGGTGCCGATGCAGATGTACCCGTATGGTCTTGTGTACACATTGTTTCCCGACGAAACGATGGGTCCATGTCGACTGTCACCTATAAAAACATTTTTATTAATTAAAAAATATTTTTATAAAATTAAATTATAAATTTTACCACGTTTTTATCATGTCCAGGAGTGCCACTACTGTACGTAGTAGCTAATGTCGACGAACATTCTTCTAAATACCACGGTTTTAAGCCTCGTTGCGATACACTACTGATCGATAATGTAAATATACTGTTTGTGTATCCATCGCAATTGCAATTGTCAGTGTGTCGTCCACCGTTTCCAGAAGCCCAAACGAAGATCGATCCTTTGTAATTACGGCCCTAAATTGGATGGATTTTAAATTTGATTTTATTCGAATTTTATTAACGTACTTGCGTGACACCGTCGATAAAAGCACGTCTGGCCAATGGGCCTGGACCATCGACGGTTCTACCGTCGTCTTCTGGACCCCAACTGGCGCTGTAAATATCGATGTGATGTCTGTTTAAACTCAGAGCTTTGGCTTCGACTGCATCGTTAACGGTCCCATCCAACATCCGAACTCCGCCGATACTTGCATTAAATGCTATTCCAACTCCACATACGTCGTTGTATGCTACACCTGCGACTTCACCTGCACAACGAGTGCCGTGTCTAGAATTAAAATTTTAAAAAATTAATTAAATTAAAAAAAAAATTTTTTTTTTAAATTTTTAAATTAAAAATTTTAAATTAAAAATTTATTGTTATTTTATTGTTATTAAAAATTATTTCTAATTTAATTTTCCAATTATTTTAATCAATTTTATTAATAGGAAGAAGTTAATGCCCTAAATATATGTGAAATTAGAACACTCTCATTTTCATTTCCCAACTCACTTATTATCGCCATTGTCTTGTGGTGTGGGGTCATCGTCATTGCCATTTATATCTGTACTTGCTAATGGATCCTAAAAATATTGAAAAAAAAAATATTTTAAATTTTTAAAATAACTCAATAAAAATCAATTTTCAGTAACTTTAATCGAATTCTAAAAATAAATGTTTGGTATTTAAAGCACGTTTTTCAATCTTAAACCCTGTTATTTAAAGCACGGAATTGAGTACAAGTGCAAAAATAATTTCAATGGAATTTACAAATATTAAATTCTCAACTTTAATTAAAAAAAAAAATTTTAATTAAAATTTTCATTCACATGTTCTAATTAAATAATAAGAAAGAAAAAAATTACATAACATGATATTTCACATTGTTTTTTTCATTCTTCAAAATATTTTTTGATAAGATTAAAAAAATATTTTTCAAAAGTTACATTTCCTTTTGATAATAAAAAAAAAATTAAAATGTTACAGTAAATAAAATAAAAATAGATATTTACATAAATTGTTTTGTTTGTATTTTTTTTATTACTTGTTTTGGCACTATGACAAGTGTGACAACACATTGACACCATTCGAAGTTACGTAAACGATTCATTCACAATTTTAAAAATTTAAATAATAAAAATTAATTTCTTACGTAATTTTTCAAAAGGTCGGGATGATCCGTTTGTATTCCATCGTCTAATATAGAAACAACAACTCCATATCCAGTATAACCCTTTCGCCAAGCTCCAATTACATTCATATCCCATCCATCACTCGCTCCTTGACGCTAGAAAATAAAAATAATAAAAATTAATTAAAATATTTAAATAAAAATTAATTTAATTCTACAATAAAAATTAATTTTTAATAGAGATTCACAAAAATTAGAAGACCTTGAATGACGAGGTCAACATGGACATAATCCAAGAGAGAAATTTCATGCATTTTGCACAATAAACTGGGTAATTCTTGTTTTAAGGTCGATGAACATATTACACATGTTATTAAATATCTTGTATAATTTTAAAAAAATAAATTTAAATATTAAATATCAAAAAAAAAAATATTTTTGTTTGCGACATTTTGTCAAAATCGATTTTCTTATTTACTCCATTTCGAAATAATTGATTAAACCAAAGTAAATAATATTTTTGTAGGAAAAATTGACATTTTAATCCTTTGAGGACATAAAATAAAAAAAAAACTTGTGTAACATTTCAAGGTTTTTTTTGTCCAATTTGAAATTCAGTTTTAAAATTCGATAAGAAAAAAAATATTTCGATTTTTATCATTTAAAAAAAATTGCTATTACAAAATTGGTTTTTTAAAAATAAAAATTATAGTAGATTTTGCTTACCAAATACCATTGTTTATCGTACATTGGATCAGGAAATTCACCATTATACGAATGTCTGTAATTAGATCCAAAATGTGAATATCTAACTCTTCCAGGAACTGATCCGAAATCAGGAAAATTTAAATCTCGTTTCACCCTATTTAATTTGATTTGTTGATTTACCCATAAAACCTTTAAAATAAAAAATTATTTAACAAAATTCAAATTTTTTTTAAATATTCAAAAAAACCTCTTTTTCGTTATTAAGTTTCACGTGATGTTCATCATTTCTATCTATTGATCTTTTGGCTATACGATTGTGTTCGAATAAATAAAATCCTTTTAAATTCCCAATCTGAAAAGAAAAATTTTTAAAATTTAAAAAAAGAAAGAAACGTTTTTGCATGTTAACCTATGGACTTTAGGGTTATCTGTTTTTAACATAACAAAAATTAAGTTTTGTCTGTAAAATCAAATAAATATGAAATCATCAAACTACTAAATAATAAATTAATCAAAAGACCGAACTTCCTGAGCCTTTAAAAACATTTTCTTTTATTAAATGTGATGTTAACGATAGGCTTCATCTCAGCAGGATACGAATTAATAAATGTATTCATCGTTTTCATCTCTCACTTTGACTCTATTTAATTACATTAATTTTTTCTTTTTAATTTTTCTTTTTAAATAATTTCATTATTTTTTTTAAATTTTTTTTTGTTAATTTAAGGATTTTAAATGATATTTTAAATAAAAAAAAAATTAAATTTCAAAGTTGGACTTTTTTTTTTAATTTTTAAAAGGTTAAACCTAAATCCCATAGGTTAACGTTGCGTTTCGTTCCGGTCTTAAATAAAATATTTATAATTTAAATTAAAATATTAAAATTTAATTTAAATGATTAAAATAATTTTTCTTACTTGTCCATGATTAGTAAATCCATGTTTAATAGCGATTTTATTCGCTGTTTCCTCATCACCATTAATATGTACAGCAAATTGATTCATGTAAATTTCATCTTCGGCACATAACGTTACACATATTTTTAAAAGGAGAATTAAAAAGTGATTAGTCTTCATTTTTTGTGTATTTTTAAAATAATTTCTCGATGTCCGAAAAGAGTTAAAATGATTGTTAATGTCGAATCAAAGTTGATCGTTTACTTCAAATTTGCCAATCGTCATGCCAAAACTGCCACTTAACTTAATCGAGTCCTTGTCATCTTGAAGGAACTTTCGCCATAGTGATAAAAATGTAAAAAAAAAAGTTAAAAAATATTATAGACACCAATTACAAAACTCCGCCAACGAAATTCGTTCCTTAGAGTAGCGGAAATGACTTTCGTTATGTCGTCAACTATTCGTCACGTCCGAACAAATGCTAGGAATTTTTTTTTTTCCTTTATTCTTATTAATAAATTTTTATTTTAATTTCAATGCATTTTAAATGACTAATCATTAATTTTCTACTATTTTTTTTTAAAGTATTAAAACTGATTAAATATTTAAAAAAAAAATTCTATTTCGGTTGAAATAATTGCAGTTCTCAATTCCACCACTTGGAGTAAAAATGTTTGGTTTCGTAAGAAATTCATCCGTTATTTCCATAAGGATATCGAGGGTAAATATAAGTTAAATAAAGTGAAAATATAATATTTAACTAACATATTAATTATATTTAGGTTCTATGCATCACTAGATATAACAGTTCGTTGGTAATCGCCGAACACGACAACGAGAAATTACTGGGCGCAACATTAAATACGATAACAGCCGCAAAAAAAATAGGAAATAACGTCACATGTTTAATCGCTGGCACAAAAATAACAGCAGTAACTTAAAATTAAACCCTTAACATAACTAAATACTAAAAAAAAATTAAATTTCTAGATCGTCGATCAACTAAAAAAAGTGGATGGAATAACGAAAATTGTAATCGCAGAAAACGAAGGGTTTAAAGGATTAGTTGCAGAAAGTTTAACCCCATTAATACTAGCAACTCACAAGCAATTGAAATTCACGCATATTTTAGCAGCAGCAACAGCATTTGGCAAAGTAAATGAAAATTTTTTAAAATTAAAAATAAATTAAAAATTTTTTTAAAAAATTAATAGAATTTATTACCACGAGTCGCCGCTTCACTCGATGTATCACCAATATCTGATGTAATCGGTATAAATTCACCAGATACATTCATCAGACCAATATATGCAGGTTAAAAATAAAATATTTAAAAAAAAAATTATTTATTAAAATATTTTTCCATAGGAAATGCATTGTTGACATTGAAAAGTCTCGACCCATTGAAAGTAATGACAATTCGAACAACCGCATTTGAAGCTGCTAAAACCGACGGTGGTTCTGCATCGACCGAAAATGGTTAAAATATAATTGAATTAATTAATTCAAATTTAATTGAAATTTAATTATTTACAGCGCCATCTGCCGAAATTAAAAGCGATTTATCGATTTTCGTTAAACAAGAATTAAGTAAAAGCGATCGTCCCGAATTAACGAGTGCCAAAAGGGTTATATCGGGTGGTCGTGGGTTAAGAAGTGGTGAAAATTTTAAATTATTATACGATCTCGCGGATAAAATGGGTGCAGCAGTGGGTGCATCGAGAGCTGCTGTTGATTCGGGTTTTGTGCCTAATGATATGCAAGTTGGACAAACGGGCAAAATTGTTGCTCCGGTGAAAAATTTTTTTTTTATTTTGAAAAATTTTTAATTTTTGATTTTCTTATAGGAATTGTACATCGCAGTTGGGATTTCTGGTGCCATACAACATTTGGCTGGAATGAAAGACTCGAAAACGATTGTAGCTATTAATAAAGATCCAGAAGCACCCATTTTTCAAGTCGCTGATTATGGACTCGTTGCTGATTTGTTTAAAGTAAAAAAATTTAAATTTTTAAAAAAAATTATTAATTTTGTATTTCTTAGGCCGTTCCTGAAATGACTGAAAAATTATCGAAATAAATGTCATATTTAAACATCTTCTTCTTCTTCGTCAATGAATTCCTCTGAAATTATTAAAATAAAAAAAAATTGAAAAAGTAAAATTTTTAATTTTTTAAATTATTTTTTAACAAACCTTTAGTTGCTTTCTTCGGTTGACACCCTGTTTTATTAGGATTAACGTATTTAATATAAGTCGAAGGTTGATAATACCACGAAGGATGGATAAAATGATATCCATCTGAATGCAAAGCGGGTAATTTACTCGGTCGCCATTGTTTACCATCTCTCGAAACTACAATGGGACTACCTAAAGTGGCCAGAATTTGCTCGTCGCTTTGACCTTTAGTATCATCACATTCCCAAGAACTCGGAATTTTAGGTATTAAACGTCTAAATAAAATAAAATTTTATTTTTAAAAAAAAAATTTAAATTTTCAGTTACTTTTTCAAAAATGGATTCGCAGGTGCATTAGCGAAGAAAGGATATTTTTTCCTAATTTGATCGAACGTCATCGACTCTAAATCCTTTTGAACACTCTCATTAAACTGATATTCGCACGAAATCGGTGGCGGCCACATGGTTTTAGCCGCGAATATGCCACTATCGACCGGAGTCTTCGTCTTCTCGTGAGTTTTATACGTCGTTTGCATTCGATCCAATTCTATTAAAATAAATTTAAATTATTTAAAATTTAAATTTTTTTTAAATGAAATACCTCCTTTGGTGTAATATAAAAGTCCTCGTGGATATTGGTACATAATTGGTGGGTAAAAAGCATACATTTTATATCCATTGTGTTTTTCCCATTCGACTGGTCTTGCTAATTCTTCTGGGTCGAGTAGTTGAGGTTTGAGTTTAGGCCACATTTTTCGAAATTTTCAAACAATTTTGTATAATGTCATTGTTATGTTTTTATTTATTATTTCCATTACAATTATTCGATTAATGATTTGATACTAAAT
The DNA here is from genome assembly GCA_034696185.1 of Henia vesuviana. Lineage (NCBI taxonomy): Eukaryota > Metazoa > Arthropoda > Chilopoda > Geophilomorpha > Dignathodontidae > Henia > Henia vesuviana. The sequence goes on along the minus strand of JAQFZU010001081.1, from coordinate 3,991 downwards.
TCTAACAATTGAAAATGATATTACAAAGAAAAAAAAATTGTTTTAACTCTAAATTAATACAAAAATTAAATATTTTTTTTTTCTTTTTAGTTATATATTTTAAGCTAAAAAAAAATGATTAAAATGGAAAATTATGGGTTAAATTTGTATCAACCATTTTTCAAAAAAGGCACCATTTTTGATGAGGAAGTTCATTTTCGTTAAAATCAACTATTTCGAATTAAAATTATTTTAATTAAATTTATTTTTAAAGAAAAAAATTATTTTACTTGATTTTTTCACATGATATTGCATCGATCTTGATTTTCCGGTTCGCCCTAAATAAATATAAATTAATTAATTAATTAAAAAAAATTAATTTAGAAAAAAAAAATAGATTTATAAAATTCAGAGATTTATATAAAACCTGCTGATGATAAATCTCCTCATATCCCACCTCTTCAACACCATCTTCCAAATATCCATGTTCACTCGTTCGTAAATACGACGAACTTGAAATTTGTTTCGCGGTTTCACGCACCGCCATTTCCTATAAAAAAAATTTAAAAAATTAATTTAAAAACAAAAAAAAAATTTTTAATTTAATTTTAAACTTACTTCTGCATTACTATTAATAAGAACAGTTGAAAAGGCATCACCAACAGCGAATTTTTGATTTTTCATCACCAAATCGTTCGGTGGATTATGAGTGACTTCGCTATCAGAAGACCAAATGGTCGATGTTTGACCCGCTTTTAAAATTATATTTCGATGGAATTTATACGTAACTTCAACTTCCCCGCTTTTGCGCACTAATTGCCAACCCCCGATCCCCACATCCTAAATTAAAAAAAAAATTAAATTAAAATTTTTTAAAAAAAATTAATAAATTAATACTTTATCGCCTTTGTTGCGTATTTTCACGTATTTCCCTTCGACGTCTTGATCGGCGATTTCCACTTCGCCTTTACACGATGCGGTTGCGATGTAATTGTTGGTGCCGATGTCTTCGCTTTCCATCATCATTCGTTTGCGTTTGGCCGCTCTGAATCCCGGTACACGCCGTAAGGGGGTGCGATCGCGGGCCACTGGTCGTGGGGTACTGATGTGTAGACGAGCTTCTTCGCCTTCTAAAAGTTTACGATAAGCGGCGATTTCCATGTCCAATGCGACTTTAACGTCCATTAAGTCTTGGTATTCGCGGAATTGTTGACCTAAAAGATCCTGGAGTTGACGAAGTTCTTCGTCTTTGCTCGCTAAAACGGACAAATGTGAGTTTCGTTGGTCTTCGAGGGTTTGTTCTAATGTTTTCACTCGGTTGTTTAGCAATGAATTCTGGGAAAAATTTTTTGAATTTTTAGTTTTAAAATAGATTTTGTTGGGGTTGAGATTTACTTCGTTTTCTAGATCGGTGAATCTGGAGGATAAATTGTCGATTCTGATACGAGATTGACGGAGTTCTTCACGGGCTGATGCTGCCGAGCCGAGATTCAGTTCGCCTAATTTTCTTACTTCGTTTAACTGTGGGAATGGATTTGAGTTATGGATTTTTTTTAAGTGAATTAATTGTGATTTACTTTAGTCTCGTAAAGAGTTTCGATTTCTTCTCTGTTTATTTTCATTTGGGCTTCGTATGAATCGCGTAGTTCTTTTAATGTTTCGGTCAATTTTTTATCGTATTGTTGTTGCAAGTGGTCGTCGATTTTGGTGATTTCAACTTGTTTGCGAGTGATTGTTTCGGATAATTGCTATTTTAGTAATAAAAATAGAAAAAAAAATTAATTTAACAAAATCAACAAAATTACAAAATTCAAATTAATTTAAAAAATTCAAAATTAATTTAAAAAAATTCAAAATTAATTTTAGAAAATCAAAAATTAATTTTAGAAAATCAAAAATTCCAAAAATTAATTTTATAAAATTTAAAAAAAAATTAAATTTAATACTTGTTCATGAACTTGTTGTTTAAAACTCAACTCCTCCTTCAAACTCTGAATTCGATTCTCCAAATCAACTCTCTTCAACGTCTCATCTTCAAGCTGTTTACGCAAATTAGCAACTTGCTTATTCAATTTATCATTCTCAATTCTCAATTCCTTCGCTTCATCTTCAGCTCTTTTCTTATCACCAAGCGCTTGACTCAATCTGGATTGCTGCTCGGACACTTGATTTTCATAATAAATCAACTTCTTCTCGGCAGAATTCAAATCCTTCTCCTTCTTAGCCAACCTAAAAACACACAAACAATTAAAAATCAAAAATATCATCTCCAAAAATAAAACAATGACGTCACACGGACCCCACCTACAAAAATTAACCATTATTTACATATGGCATCCAAATGACGTCACAAGAAAAAAATTAAATCAAAAATCATACTTAGTACAAGCTTCATCGGCATCCGTTCGATATTTACTGCATTCAATTTGCAATTTAGCCCTGTCTTTGGCAGTTTCGTCCAATAATTTTCTCGCGTCGTCCAATTCGCTTTGAAACATTTGCTTCACAGTATTTACTTCTCTCGTACGAGTTTCTTCGCGTGTTTGGACTTGTGCAGTTAAACGGTTGTTTTCTGTCTCCAAATAACGTACTCGCTCGATATAAGCTGCTAGACGATCGTTTAAATTTTGTAATTCTTCTTTCTCTTGAAGCCGGCTTATACGTGTCGGACTCAACGGGCTTTGCGGCCGCGCCGAACTGGTCGATATATGCGGGGTTTGACTCGATGTGACCGACGAAGTCACCGTCGTTGTTCTTTTCGATGTTTTCGACATTTTTTTACTTACTTGAATGAATATTAAATGTAGAATGACACAAGTTATACGGCGACACCCAAAATGGCCGTCTGATCAACCGTAAAGCACGCTCTGAAATTGACGCTATCCCATAAACCTTTGCGGGGATTCGTCTCGCAGGATATTCGATTCGAAACTTGACTTTAAGTAAACGAAAGTTAAGGAAATTATTTAATTAAATTGTTAATTTTAATTTATTATTTTCTTTTAAACTTTGTTTAATAAAGAAAAGTTATTAAAACATTTTTTTTTAAATACTTAAAAATTTTAATTACAAAAATCAATCGCTAGATGTCGCGGTTTAAGAAAACAATTCCATGACGGCGGCCATGCCCGAGAAAATAAGAATAAATTCTTATTTTAATGAATAATACTTAAAAAACCGATTCTCAATTATGGATATACTTTATTATTACCTTATCTTAGCAGTCGCAAGTAAATTTATTTAAAAATAATAAAAAAAAATTTAAATAAAATAATTTTATTTTAAATTTCCAGTTTGTAATGGCCACAAAAATCATTCAAAAAGAACAAATTCAATTTCAAGATGTACAAGTCCAGAATACATTTTGGAATCAGAATTAACAAAGTTTCGAAAATGCTATACCGAAACCACATACAAGCTAACATCAGCCATCATTAGAAATGTCACCGGCCTCGAACCAGTATTCGATGAATTATGCAAGTAAAGATAACTAACTATTAATTAACTATTTTCAATTAATTTAAAATTCCTTTCAAAGTCAATCTGTACGCGAAAAATGCGTTAAAGATCTCCGCGAAGCAATCGAAGTGTGCGCATTGACCCAAGCCGAACGAATCGTCAGAAGAGATGCGATCAAAGCCTTAAACGCATTCAATCGATACGTTTGCGACAACGACGCGGAAAATTTACGCGGTAAAACAAACGCGTAAAACCGAACGAACGGTCCCGAGTTCCTTTTTAGAGTGCTCGCAATACGCTTGGAAAATCGTGTTCCGATTTAGTGCTTTTTTCCGTTATTGGTCGGTTTTTCCGTTCCCTTTTAGAGGGTTCGCCGAGTGCTTCGCTACTGTTCGCCATAATTTTTTTTATACGTGTTGCCAGTTTGGTCTTGCGGTCACGTGAAGTCCTCTGATTTTGATTGGTCATATTTACTGCTGAGCATCATGGGTATAAATTTTATTGTTTTTAGTCTATTGGCAACTTTTGGCTACTTTGGTCATGTGACCAGACC
>JAQFZU010001080.1:0-15906 GCA_034696185.1 Henia vesuviana | reverse complement strand
ACTCACAGGATGACATCAAAACGATCGAACTTGAGAGTTGCGAGGTGGTGTTGATGGAATCCATGGTGTAAGTGTCGATTTTGGCGCAATTTTGGCGCCAAACAAATGCTTGATTGGAACCCGTGGCGCCATCTATTGACAAACAACCGAAACACGCGGGCCTACTTGAAAAGGCCCAGTTTGAGATACACGGGAATGCTCCCGTGTATACCACACAATAAACCAACACAAATAAATCATTGCCAAATTAGCATGGTCTCAATAAGTAAATTCGGTTTTTCAGTGAACGGACTGTCACAGATTATAAATAAGTAGTTCGAGCCGGTTAAATGGTTTAATACATATTAGTACACTTTTCATTACAACATAATTCAATTATAAATGACTTAATACAATCTATACCTTGTTATCATTATCTATTCATTACAATTGACAATTAAACAAATACAATTCTACAAGATCAAGTCTTCACTTCTTAAAAACACAACCAAAACTCGAACACAGAATATAAGTTCACGCTAACGCCATCTTTGGGTTCAACCACTTTTTTAGCCATAGGGAAGTTCCATTGCCAACGCCATCTATTGATGATTTCCGTAATTAATTTTCACTAACTGGCTCTAAAAAGTCTATTCTGGTAACAGTATTAAAGTTCATCAGTGCCTGGCAGCCTATTTTTTTTTGTTGTTTTAAGTCAAAAACGTGTTTTTTTACCAAGTGGATGATCGGATTGAATCTGAAAAAAATTAAAATTTTTAATTTTTAAATTTAATTTAAGTTTTTTAATTTTTAATTTAAGTTTTTTATTTTTAAATTTAAATGTCTTATTTATTTTAAATTTAATTTTTAAATTTTTAAATTTAAACTATTTAAAATAATATTGTTATAATTACCACTTTAGAATTATTGCCATATTATTTTTCTCCATGCATTCCAGCCTAGCTGATTTCACAAAAGTTGCAACACAAACTGTTTAGAATCAAATTCACGAAATACTAAATGAGCTATAAAAAATAATCAATACACTTCATTATATCGTTTCTAAATTGTTTTATCATTATCTGAAGATGTCTACAATTTTTTTTACTTTATACATGATTTTTAATGTAATATATGACTATTAAATTAAATTAAATTTGGTTTTACTAAGGTCGATTAAATTAAATCAAACAAGTGATAAAAAAACTCACCATTTGTCGTACTGTCAGAATCTCTGACAGAAAACGACAAGCCAATGGCTTTCAAAGCAGTTGCAAAATTGTTATAGGCTAGTTCAGAATCACAGTAGCCAACAAAACAATCATTTTCTAACTTAACTTTTTTTCAAATGACTGTTTATGATATCCTCCATAGCAAACAGAAACTTTCAATTTGGCGAGTGAATTCCCTAGATCTATTACGTGAGTCTGGTGAATCTCGCAGGTGCGAGACTTGGCGAGATCCTGTGAATGTTAGCTCTCTCGGAAAACTTAGTTCCGCACACAATTAAAACTTTTCAAAGACATTTCTAAACTGACATAAATGCAAAATTAGTGAGAAATAATACATTTAAAAAAGCAAACACAATTATAGAAACATGATTAATTAGAAATAATTTACTTTTTGATGTTTATAATTTTGGGAAATGTTGGGAATCTTGGGAAATCAAAACCACATCGCCGACTCTTAATGGCAGACCACCAGACGCTGGTCAAACCTCATGGAAACTGCGGAGTTGTTGTAAGTATTCCCGTCTCCACCGGTTCCAGAACCCGTCCAGAATATGCATCCGACAAAATTCTAAATTTCATTTTAAATTATAAATATCAAAAAGGAAATTATTTTTAATTAATTATGTTTCTATAATTTGTGTTTGTTTTTTTAAATGTATTTTTACTCATTAATTTTGCATTTATGTTAGTTTAAAAAGTTTAATTGTCTGCAGAACTAAGTTTTCCACAGCACTTAAGATAGTAAAAGAAGTAAATCGCCGGAGCGTATAAATACACAAAGAATTTCCAGAGAAAATAGTGCAAACTTTAAATGCGATTATCTCACTTAGGGCTACACTAATCGAGAAACCGATTAGTGCAATCGAGTCAGCTCGTCGAGATCTGTCTGATAGGATAAGTCTCCTATGTGGTCAGGAAGACTGCACTCCAACCTCGTAAAATTTGATACGATTTGTTCCATCTGTGATAACGTCACAACATCTCCATTTGGATTGGCCAATCCGATACGTCATTATGTCATCAGGGCGAGAAACTCAAAACCCAAGTGGGAATAAACATTACTTAAAAAAGAAAAAAAACGATGAAAAAAACGTTTTAATTATTTATTAGACAATAAAAAAATTAAAACGTAATAAATGGCGATTTGAAAAAAAATTGCAACGCCCAGAAGGTGGAATTGAACCACTCCGACGTTAATCGGCTGCAGGTTTGAAGCCTACACCCCGGACCACCGAGGCTCGTCTGGGCAATGCAAAATCCATCGTAAACATATTTAAGTAGCTGCGTTCAACGTTTAACCATTGCAAAGATCATGAACCTTAATTGAATACCTTAATTATTCTAGATTAAAAACAGTCAATTGAATTATTGCAAAATTCATTTTTATTTAAATCAAATTTGCATTAATTACAAGCGATTAACTTAAAGGAGCTTCGTCTTTATTCAAATGTGTAATAAAACGCAATCTCATTTGCAACGCTGGTCTTAAATTCCTAATAACTCTTTCGGCTTCGGTTTTAACATTATCACCGGTGAATTGATATTTTATATGATACCTATAAAACATAAATCAAACATTAACTTATCTCTTTAGACTATCCCAAACTTACAATAAATCGCAAATTGGGTCCATATAACGCATGTGTTCGCACGATTTATCTACAATTTCCAAAATTTCGTACAACTCGACCGTTAACTGAAAACCGATTAAATAAATTACTAAAAATCATTTTAATAAAATATTAATTCCCTACATCCATCAAACAACGGATTCTTTCTGATTGAAATCTCTGTAAAAACGGACCGACGAGATGACATAAATAAATAAACTGTTCTTCGCTTTTAATAATACTTTTAAGTCGTTCTTTGATAAATCTTGAAAAAAAAAACGATATAATTAATTGTATAAAACTCGAATCGAATTAATATCTCACTGCGGTAAAATGGATATTTGACTGATACTGGCGTGATGCCATATCGCGTGAGTCAATGCCAATAAATAACTGGCCGGAGTTTCGCTGACGGTGTTGTGACAAAAAGTGAAATTAAGACGTTCGAAAATGTCTATCGTCGGAGTAAAAGTGGCCAAAGCCGGACTTTGCATCATTTCCAAGATCCGATCGTTGACCACGAGCCAATAACTATCCTTTAAATGAAATAAAAAAATTCATATAAACTGGAATTAAATCGAAATCGAATCTTACTGGAAGCGAAGTCAATACCAAACCGATCGTACTCATCCAAGATTCGATGCTGTTCCGTGGGAAAAGCATGTGACTGTAATAAAATTAATTTTATTTTATCCCAATATTAATTATCGACCACTAACCCTTTCAATACGATATCAACAATGGCGTTACCGACCACGGAACCGGCGCACGGCAATGCCATTAATTCTATGCAAGTGACGTGCAAAGCGTGCGCGGCTGGATTTGGAAATTCGTTAAATCGCCAATCGGTCGTTGGAAAAGACGATTTTCCATTCATAACTATAAAATTCGATAGGTTTTTAAACGATTTATTGATTTTTTAACACTCAAAATACCGTCGACTAATCTAAGTACTAAGCGAACGTAATATTCCGGTTCGGGGATCCAACTTATGTCTTCGGCGGGTCTTTGCATATAAGTTAAATATCCTTCGCTCAAACACCATCCTTTGGGTCGAATTTCTTTCAACGAACCAATGATCGACGATAGTAATTTTCTTTTCAATGCCGGTCTGTCCGTTAATTTAGTTTCGTAGTAATGTAAAGTGTTGTATAAATAAGTAATGGGACGATCTGAAATTAAATCCAATTCGAAGTGAATTTTAATTTTAACAAGCTTTTTAGTGTGGAAATCCATGGATTGTGTATGGGATACGAAGGGTGAAAGAGGGTGAATGGCATGTGACATCATGTCATTTTGAGAGATTTGATTGGCTCCCTTTTTTCATTAATAATTCAAATTCTAATTGACTTATCTTAAATTTTCGATTTTTTGACAAATCTACAAAGAGAAAGCTATCGATTGGTATATAAATTATGTAACTCAGGTCACATAATCAGGAATGTGAATGTGACAAAAAAACGCCTTGGCTTTTAGTATATAGAATAAACAAATTTACCATGAAATTTGTACAATCCTCCCAAATGATCGAGTAAAGTTTCGAGCGATTTGGTAACAGGCGGCAATTCCAAAAGTCGATGAATGACGATATCGAATACCTAAATTTAGAAAATTTAATTTTCTTAATTTAAAAAATGTCATTTAATAACTTACGGGTAAAAAGCGAAGACAAACATTACCGAAATAAACGGGTAAATATTGATATTGACAACTTTGGCCGGCGTGATCTTGTAAACTTTCATAATAGAATTTTTCTGGGTATTTCTAAGCGATATTCGATGAAAAGAAATTAATAAAAATATTTAGAAAATGTGAGTATTTTTTTACTCGATGAAATGCTAAATGCTTTTCATGCCAATTCGATTGTTTCCAGTGTTCGGGAGAATTCTAAAAAGAAAAAATTAAAAATAATTATAAAAAATTGTAATTAATAATTTTTTTTACTTCTTTTACAAATTCGTTAACTCTGTTTCTGAAATCGTTCGGTTTCATTAATAATAACTGTATTATAAAAAAACAGACTTGTGCTTCGTTCCCTTCGAAACTACGAAGTGCCTGGAATAAATTACCATTAAAAAAATCAATTTGAAATTATTTTATATATTTACTAGGCATAAAACGAGTCGGTCGAGAGTAATGATATTCCATTTCCATATTAAATTGTTCAACGCATCGATACACTATTGCGATATTTTCAAAACAAAATTAAAACAAATTAATTAGAATTTAAATTATTAAATTACTTTATTCACGTATTGTCCTCCGACCGAATTGGCAAATTCGAAAACCAGAAAATCGGCAAACGTTCGTAAATGCGCCGACAAAGCTCTAGCGCCGACTCTTTCCAAAACTCTAAATAATTCAAATTATAAATTTTAAAAATAATTTTAAAAAATAATACAAACTTATAGGCGATGGGATTGATGCGATCGTTTTCGAGCAACATTTTCCACAATAAACTGCGGTATAATTAATATCATTAATTAAATAATAATTTTATTATTAAATTACCATAAAAACAAGGGTGGAATTCCTTGAAGCGAAAAATGCGCGATTATATCGTTTTCGTTAGTCATACTTTTCCATTTTCTATATTCCTCTTCGACTCTTTGTTTGAGTTGCGCTTTGTTTTCCTTCGGTACTGGATACTGTTGAAAAAACTCGGTCAAAACGGGCGGGAAACAGACCAAAGTAAAACTCGACCACGAATGCGCAGTATTTTGCATTATCGTCGTTAAAATATCGCGACACCAAGTCCCGGTCAACGATTCCGAACCCGTGATGTGCATTGCCCGTGCCAAAGTGAGGACCAAAGCGCGGTTCAGTTCTTCGGATTCGGCGGATAACAACGATTTCGGCTCGTTTTGAAACCGCGCCAATTGCGGCTGTACTTCGGCACTACCCAATCCGGTTATTAACCTCAACGCCGTACTTTCGACACTAAATTTACAAAAACGACAAATTAAATACAATTCGGACAAATAACGACTCGATATTAACCATAAATGAAGTTGAGTTTGATTCGTTTGAGGAACGGCGGCCAAACTGTGCAAATGGCTCAAAAGTTGAACTCGATAATGCGGTTGAATGTGATGTAAACGATAACTAAACATTTCTAACAACGTGTGTAAAATTCCCCAAGCATGGCTTTTAAAAACGGTCGGTAACAACTGACCTGAAAAAAAAATATTTTTTAAAAATTATTTTATTTCATAAATTATTGAATTTTAATTACTTATGAAACTTTTGATGCCGAGCGATTCGATTTCCATGTAAACCAAGAGTCGACTGTAAGTTTCGACTAAAGCAGGGGCCAAAGCCAACGACGATTTAGTTTGAGCCGATTTAACCACGTGAGTGACAATGTTGTGGATGAGACTGAAAAACGCCATTATTAAGTTGATAATCGATTCGTTATCGAAATTTACCTCATTTTCGCATGAACCGTGAGCGAATCGAGAAAACTCATCGATAACGGTTGAGTCGGGCCACTCGCCAAGCAATTTGGGCCCGGCATCGACGTTTGGGTCTTCTGGTTACCGTACAACGTCTCTACCAAAGCTCCCATCGGACGAGGGAATATTTCGGGATTTGTACTGTCTGTAATAAATTTTAATTTTAATAATTTTTTTTTTTAAATAGAAATAACGAACTTACACGCATCGCATAACAACGCGATACTGTAATCGGCGCCCATACTCATAGATAAACTAGGATTTCTCAAACTTTGGTTCAAAAACCTGAATAAAAATTAAAAATTTTAATTATTTTAAATTTAATTTTTATTAATTATTTTACTCCAGATGAGCGTCCAAAACGTGCGGAAACGGTCTTTGTAAATTCATTTGTTCGGTTTGCGCTTTTTTCGATAAATGTATCCAAATACAAGTGACGGCCATTTGATGAGTCGAAATGGCTTTGGTCGCATCAGGTTCCGGAAGCGGTTCCTTGTCCGGGTACAAAAGATTGTACAATTTCATCATCGGTAGAAAATCGCTCAACTGATTTTGAAAAAAATAATAATTAATAACGTAAAATTAAAATTAATTTAAGAAAATTACGGGATTTTTTTGAATGCTTCCGGAAATAAACTGAAGTAAAACCCACATGAGATGATCTCTGCCTTTCCGTAACGACCGTTGCGCTAACTGTTTAAATAATTAGTTTAAAATATTAAAAAATATTAATTAAATAATTTACTTTATCGTGAAGTGCAATAACCATGTGAGGAAAACTTGCAAATTGGAACAAAACGAAAAATATAAGTTGACTCGATAAATGTTGCCACAACAATTGACTCGTTCCCGAGTCTTCGATCGTTTCCGATTCGTTTTCCGATCGCTCCATCGCTACCACGACCAAATCGACCAATTGCTCTTCCAATACCGAACAACGTTGCTTGTGCTGACGATATTAAATTAAAACAAATCGAATTAAATTATTCGTTCGCTTTTTACCTGTTTGTTCAAGTTTAACATGCTGCAAACCATATCGCGAGAGTACGGCTGTTCCAATACGTATCGTAATAAATTCGTTTGCGGTTCTTGCAATTCCTGTATTTAAATTTTTTTTTTTTAAATTTAAATAATTATTAAATAATAAAAATTAACCTTTACTTTATCGTACGGCAGTAACCCACGTAACGAAAATTTTAAAGTCGTCGGTTCTAATTTCCAAACGTTACCAATCGCATTCGAATGTCCAACGACTGGCAATAATTTTGATCGTCCTGAGACGAAATATTATTTTTAAACATTTCAAACTCGAAATTAAAATAATTATACCGATGACCGAAACCATTTGCGCCGTGTGTCGAAAACTATCGACGTATTCCGACATTAGTTTCGATAAACGCTGAGAAATTAAATTTTAAGACTTAAAATTAAAATTTGTATGCAAAACCCATACCCAATGAGGCCAGTTCTTATAATCAGGATAATATTTTTGAATTTCGTTAATGATAAAATAACTCGGAAGAAGACACGCGTTTCGATCGAACATGTATTCGACAACCTGAAAAATAAAAATTATTTAAATTTTTAAATTTTTTTAAATTTTTTCATTTTACCGATTGCAATGCTTGTAATTCTTTGAGAACGCACACATTACCCTCTTTAGGCATTCCATCGGCTTTGGTTAAAATCACTTTGAGTAAATCACGAACTCCCTGTTAAGATATTTTAGTGGTTTTTAAATTATATTTAAGTAAATTAAACCTTGTAATCGACTCCGCCGATGACTCTTCTCACGAGTTTAAAACTTTGGCACCAAAATTCTTTGTTTTGATTTTCGAGTTTCTCGCTTTTAAGTAACGTTTCGCAAACTAATCTAAAATTACATTTTTATAAATATTTAATTTTCTTATTTCTTAATTAATACTTTGCCGGAACGAGATTCGTGGCTATTGTGTGTTCCAATAACGAAAACAAAGTTTTTTGTCTTTGTGGATTGGAATGAGCGGCGATTGCATCGATGTAATATTTCAGCGCAGTTGGTAAAGTGTCCTAAAATGTGTTTTTGATTAGTATTTGACTAGTTAGATATTTACGGGACATACTTGAGTCAAGGACGAGAATAGATTTTTCATGTAATCTTCGAGTGCTTGCTTTTTCCATCGTTCTTTATCGGGTGAATCGACGATGAAACAAATAAAAGCTTCTTCTACCGACTCCCTTTTCTGCAATTATTTATTAAAACTGTTGAAAATTTTACGATATAAATATTTAACGTTACTCGCCAATATTTCCTGAACAAAATTATGTACTTGCGCTTCCAAGCTCATTTTAGCGATCGAAAAATATCAAAATATCTCATCATAACAACAACGACAAACAAAACACTGGCCGATCACGAGATCGACCCTAGATGGAACCACCCAGCTTTTAGTGCCCGCAGCTCGAAACCGAAACGATCTCCGCATTAATGATTAACAAATTACAATACAAAATTAAAATAAATAAGTAAATAGAGTAATTGATAATTCTGCTCGTTTTATAAACGCAATAAATACAAAATACATCGAGTAAATACATAATATAAATGACTAGAGAGTTTTTTGTTTTAAAAAAAAACAAAATGTAAAATATTAAACTTGATAAAATTATCACTTTTCCTGTTACAAATGTCAAAACAACGAGAAAAAGTCAACATTTCAAACTTACAATAATAAAAATAAGACATAAAAATTACACAAATAACTCATTCCAATATAAGTATTACCAGCACCATCTTATCTTTTATTATCTCATAAATAAATAATACTCAGGTGTACGAGCCTTAAACACCTGATCGTAGCAAAGCCGTAAACGAAGCAAATAAAAAGAAAAAATATTTTTAATTGTTAAGAAATAACAAATTTCCCATTTCCTTTAAAAAAACCTGATTTTTAAATACAATTTGTCATCGTTTTTAATTCCAAACTTTCGAGAAGTTCACAAATTTTGCAATATATCACATGTGGTATTGAATAGCAGGTGGTTTACCACACAAATTATTTCATCGAAAGTAATCAAAACAGATATAAAATCAACTTCGTTCGAATCATCAAATGGAAATGAATAACGAAATTATACAAAAAAAGTCAATTTCCACGTAATATATAATTTACACGAGTGACAAATGTTAATTAACTTCAATTATTATTCCACAATTAAATTTCATTCTAAATTCACTCCAAATCAAAAAATAAACAAAATTTTTTTTTTTACTAAAATCCACATAAATTCACCAATGCTCGACTTCTTGCCCGATATTGATGGCAGCAATGCTTAAAAATCCTATAAACAAAAACAGAACTTTCAAAAGTCCACTTTTGCCATCGGAAAATTCGACCGGAATAATTTCCATGAAAGTAACGTGAACGAAAATCCCCGCTGCGAAAGCCTGTAAAACGGTCGTGGCTGCCGCCGCAGTCAACCCTTTGAATTCGCCCAAAACGAGACCCAAACCGACCCCGATTGGCACCGTCAAACTGAAAAAGACGACGTTGACTAAAATCGCGCACAAAGTCAAGCGATTTCTCGCGAGATTAACACCGAGAACCAAGGCACACATTGATTCGTGAAGTATCATGGCTATGAACATGTGCAAAGCCCGAGATTTTTCTTTTATCAGTCCCAAAGCTAATCCTTCGAACGCGGCATGGATGCTCAAAGCGAGCACCAAAACGAAGAATCGAATGCCGATTTTCTCGCGATTCAATGCCGACAGATGTCGGCAGTGATGCGCACCATCTGTGGACGCAATTTTCGTTTTTTTCTTGGGCGATATTTTAGCTCCGTTTTTAATCGAATTTGAATTTTTCTTGTGTTTTTGCGCATTCGTGTCGTACAAAGTTTCTTGTTCGCCGTCCAAATCGTCTTCCAGCAGTTTCCTGACCGATTCCGCATCTTCGGAACGTCGCATTTCGAATTCGTTGGACGAATTTTTTCGTTGGTTCGCGAAACATTTGGTGCACATTTGTTCCGTAGTTAAAACCAAGAAGAAACCGAGCACGATGCAACATTCGGCAACCGGGAATCGAGTTTTGAAATCGAGTTCGGTAAGGATTTTGTCGAATTGAATTTTAACTAGCGGTAATAGGCCGAGAAAACACATTGCTATTAAGACACCAGCTGCCAAGCACGATAAATACGATATGCAGCGTTGAGTTCCTCGTTTCAAGCTCGTTTGTGGTGTTTTTCGAAGGCACAAAACAGGTATCAAACTGAATAAAAATGTCGCCAACCATAACGACGCGAGAAATATTATTTGCAGTTCCAGGATCTCCATTTTGCTGCAGCCACTACGCAGATCAACGGATGCGAATGTTTACACCGACACCACCGGATCACCTTTACGAGTCGCCTCCGACCCCGACGCCATCCAGTGTCGACAGTCGGTACTAATCAAAAGCGAAATGGTGGTAACATTTATTTTATTTATTTACGACAAAGTAGAATTTTTGTCATATTAAATAGAAATTTATTTGATTTAGAAAATAGGATTGCAAATTCGAGCTAATTTAGAAAATGTCACGGATTTAATAGCGAACGGAGACGATTTTCGATGGCATTTAAAAGTAGGTATAAAAGTCAGTTTTAATATTTTAATTATATTAATTAAATTTTTATCTTAGCTGAAATGTTTAAATTGCGGCGAGGAGACGGATAAATGGCAATATTTAACGGCGGAAGAAAAATCGCCTTTAAAAAGCGGCAGGGGTGAAGCGAGTTTAGTTTCAAAATGCAAATTATGCGCCAGGGAGAATTCGATCGGTTAAATATTTGAATTAAAAAATAATAGAATTTTAAAAACTCGAAATTTGCAATTTCAGATATAGTCGAAGACAGTAAGAAACCGTACACGAATGAAGGCAAATTAAAAACGATAATTATTTTCGATTGTCGAGGTTTCGAACCGTCGGCTTTCGAACCAAGAGTAATAAACACGAATAAACAAAAAAATAAACAAATAAAATAATAAACAAAAAAATTATTTCAAATAGAACGGTTGGATCGCGTGTGGTATCGACACTGGGACTCGGTTCAACGACATCGATTTAACCGAAAATGTAAAAGAATCTCGTTTAATTATTTTTACGAAAATTTGCATATTTTTTTGTTACAAGGAATGGGTCGATTACGACGAGAAATCGAAAAAACCAGTTGGAATTTACGATTTGGAATATAAATTCGTTAAAGAATAAACAAGTTTTCATTAAATATAAAAAGATTTATTTGTGACAGGTATCAAATTAGTAAGCGCACCAACATATATCGATTTATATACAAATAATGCCTTAATTACGTACAATATTTATTAATATTCGATTTGAAAACGTCAAAAAAAGTCGTACAAATATCGAATTTTCAAAATCAATTTTCAATTCCAATTGGCACACGGAAGAAACGAATTTTACACCGATTTCAAAAGCACGTGACAAAAGTGTACGAATTCCAACATCGAATTAACAAAATTTTATTACAATTTTTTTTTTTAATTAATCGATTGTTTTTGAGCAAATGCCATCAAATTAAATATATAAACAAATAATTAACATTATTTTCGTTAATTTCTATAAACTGAGTGAATATTAAGTTAACTAGAAAAATCCATTTGTTTTCTATTGACATTAAATCGACAAAAAAATTACAATAAAAAGCTTCCATTCTAATTCTATATAAATATATTCGACTCTCGCTGTGATTGTTTATGGCAAAACGAGTCGACTTTAACAATTTTTATACACACAATTACATTTTACACATTCAAGCTGTCGAGCCCGTCGATTTCGCACTCGTCGTATGGCACAGTGTGTCCTTTAAAAATATAATTTTTAAGGAAAAATCTAAATATTTTATCCTTCTCTTACCCTCGTTTCGTATTCTTCGTCTACCGAGCTTTTAACGGCAATTTCGTCGCCAGACTCGTCGTCGTCGTCGTCGTCTTCAAGTAATAAATTGTCTTTTGTAGGTACAGCGCCTTCGCTTAAACTGTAATTAAACGAGATAAATCGTATTTAATAATTACGCCATAAATACACAAGATAATCACATTTGTTTAGCGCTTCGTTTCTTTCTTCGTGAAAAAATTCGAGCCAATTGCGCAAATTTACGTCGAGACACTTAATAAAACATCATTAGGATTAAATAATAAATTTAAATGACGATCGAATTTACTTTTTCCCATGTTTTTCAACTTCTCTCTAAAAGCTGCGTCTGAATCTTCGGACGGAAAAGTTTTCGAGTACGTGTACGGACCCGTCGCTTCGCTGGACGTTTTATCGACATCTTCGTCCGTATCTAAAACAATAAGAAAATTAATTCCGTTTGAAATCGATAACGAAATCGTTTTACTTTGAATCATTTAACCTGTATAACCCAAACTATACTTCATCGCGTCGAGAGACCACGGAGATTCTCGACCAACGAGTCTCGAACACCGAGCACCTGCCAGCGTGACGCTTCGAACCGAAATAATAAAATTTTCAAATATTCTTAAACCTCTACGAGTTTATGCAACTCGGTAGATTTCATCGTTTTTTATTAGTCACGTGATCGGATTTGGGTTTTATTACGGTTCGAAGATCGATTTCGTCGGATATTTCGAGAGTAACTCACCGCTTTCGCTGTCGCTGATGGAATACGAAAAGTTTCGTTGTTTCGATAGCGCATCTGAGATTAAATACAAATTATTATTTTAAATAATTTTTAATTTTCATTTCCACTTTTACCCCTTTCGAGCGTCGTCACGAAATCTTTATTCCTTCGTAATTCTTGAACAAATTCCTCGTTTTGTAGTAAAAGAGCTACTCGTTCGTCTTCTAAATAACGCGCCAATTCCGGATCGCAGTCTCCCGCACTCAACCGTCGTTGTTGTCGCGCATTTTCCTCAATTTTACGTTGAATTATTTCCGAACTCAAAACGCTCGTCAGTTCCTGAAATACGACGACGTAGAATTATTCGCAAACTTTAAAAATATTTACCCTGTGTTGAGCGCGCTTCTTGTCACCGGCAAGGCGCAAAAAATCCGATGGCAACGAACCCAACATGATCGGACTCCAGTTTCGACAATTCCTCAAAGGCTCACTCGAAGCCTCGTTCGTCGCCGCTTCGATTTTCACCTCTGCTTCCAACGATTGAACTTTATCGGTGGGCGAAAACCGCAACAAATCTTCTTTGATCGCCGCACTTTCCGCCGACACTTTGCCCATGACTTTCGGCGACGACGGGGGCGTGTCGACGTTAGGCACGGCCTGCTGGTACGACGGCGGCGGGGTTGTTGGCGAGTAACTGGGTGGCGATTCGGCATTGTCGGCCGCATCCATCTCGGTCCTGAGTCTCTCGTTTTCGTTATCAGTGCTCATCGTCAGTAACTGATCGATGGTGGCATCCACGGCACCTTGGTTGGCTCTGAGCACGGCTTCGATTACGTCTTCGTCCATCTCCGGGAACATGGTTTTAAAATCGTGCATAGCTTGACTGAATTCTAATTGAGTGGTGTTTGGTGTTGCTGGAGGTTCGTCTCGAGGTTGCGGTTGATCCACGGCTGCCATCATGGAGGTCGGTCGACGAGTTAGTGGATCGACAAAGTTTCGAGCTGGCGATCCAGCAGCCATATCGAGCGAACAAACATCGAATTGGGTTTTTATTAATCCCGTTTACTCTGCAAAATTAAAAAAATAATGAAATTTGATTATTTGTTAGAAATCTGCATTAGATGAGTAATTATCAGTGGAAAAAAAATTAAAAATTTTCCATGACCTCTTAATAATATTTTATGGTTTTTCGCAAACATTTAATAAAATTAAATTAATGCAGCGAATAACAACGACTCGCTAATCGGGAATTAGCGAGGTTATTAATCACTTAGAAATTTTCCAGCTGCAAAGTTTCTAGTAAAAATGATCTAATGCAAAAAACTGGATTTTCTAATTATTCACTTTAATGATTATTTACTCCTTCGAGTTTAACTAATTGAATATTTTTACCAAAAAAATAATTAATCATTTAATTTAAATTTTTTTTATTTATTTTCACGTTACTGCCATTGACCTTGTTGATTTGTGCATCCTCTTTAACTATCTATTTACTTGGAATTATGCCAACAATAAAATTAAATCAGAAAATTTTTTCTTATTTTATCAACACTTTTATATTTGTTTACACTGCACATTGCACAACGTAAATACGTTTCAATAACGTCTTTTGTTTTAGCGAGTCGATTGCAAAACATCACGGGTCACCGGCCAGTAGTCATAAAAGAATGTTTCTATTCGTAGATGCAGTTAACTCGTTCCAGATTTAATTTATTCTAAATCAATAAAGAACCATTCTGGTATCGTCGTAGTTAAGGATAATATATATAACACACCCCACTGTTATTAAATAATAACAAATAGCTTTTCGTCCGAAATATCGTGCGATTCCTGTAAATATGATATAACGAATGTTAATTCGAGTTTTTAACGTCGATACTTACATTTTCATATTTTTCAATAAGAGTCGGGTCAAATATTATAACAAAAACCGCTTCGTCTGATAAAGCATTTCTAAATGAAGTGCAAGATAAAAAGAAGTAAATAATTTACCTTAGGAGACCAGTATTAAATATATTTTGATTCACAACAAGAAAATTAAATTCGTTCGTTCGATCACAATGTATAATACAGCCACTGTAAAATATCTAGGCAGTCATAATTCACATGCCGATCCCGATTGTGTCAAACAAGATCACCGCTAACGAACTAGACTCACTCGCGGCCATCGGCATTACGATGCTATAGAAAACGATGGGCTACTTCGCATTACTGCCACACGGCGGTGTTACGCAAACTCGAGTAAAATGATAAGGGTGTAATTAAAATTCGCACAAAACGTAACATTTTGTGACCAAGCGTCACTTGAGGGCAGCATGGACCCTGGATCAGGTGACCTCTGGGGCCAGAGCTCACCACCAGTCCATTAACGCTAGCTGGAAGGCACAACCCCAAACTGATAGTCAGTCTGCTTCCACCCATCTTAGAGATGAGACAGGTGGTGGCAGCGCTGGCTATTGGGACCATCATGGTGATGAGCGGGGTTGCCCAGTGTCGTACGTGGTGGACGTTCTGGTGGTTGTACAGAGGCTGAGAGCAGGTACAGCTGCTCCACGTAGCCAGAAAGCTGTTTTAAGTATTAGGGCTACATGTCGGCATCTTTGGCCGTCAGCACGTGGCCAGCAAACCGAGGAAGTGCGGGAACAAGTCGATGATGTGGGTCGCGGCCTTACATTGAATAAAGGCTCGACACCATTAAACATGCGTCCGTTTCATTATTTCAAAGTGTCCAACTGGGAAACCATTTGGCGTCGCGAACAAAACACACTCATTTTACCATTATATTTTTTTCCCTGTGTGTGGATTGCTGAGTCACTAAAAACACCAAGAAGGAATAAGAAGGTGTGACCATTCACTCCTCCGCCACTTGAATACGGATTCCAGGCAGCGATATCGCAAATGGGTCACTTGAATAATTTGGGTTGAACATGTGATTGATAGATTGGCGAGCCTTTATTGATAGGCCGCAACCCACAATCACCATCACGCTCCCAACGTCTCCTATGG
>JAQFZU010001079.1:0-15909 GCA_034696185.1 Henia vesuviana | reverse complement strand
CCGAACTAATATTTGCAAATTTTACACCCAAACAAATATCTTGTCGACTCGTGGAATGCGAGGCTTTTTACTTTTTATTTACTCGATGTAACACTATTTATTTTGATTGACAGGGCATAATGCGAAACCTGGTTCGGCGTTACGTGACGGTTGAACAGCGCAAGGCGGAGAATCAAGGAGTGACTGAAGACGACGTGAATGAAATCAAACAAGACATTTCGTCCTTCCGATACGAGTTGATCGAGATCCTTAAAAACAGTGGGATGAACACATCGATCGCGGCAGACCAACCTCAAGGTAGAGCCTCCTCATCAACGCCAGGCACGCACCGCTATCCACACGGTACACTAATTAACAACACCTGCTATTTTTGCGCACTAGATTTGCAAATAACATTACCCTCGCTTAGTTGCTCGTGCAGTTTCGTTTTATTCGTTTTGTTCGTTGCATTCCGTCTGCATGAAGTTCGACGTTATCTTTCATCTCTCCCATCAGAGATAATGTCGAATGTTTCTCGAAAACTTTTTTACTTTCTCACGAGCGATGAACGAATGTTAATTATTCCCTAAAATGTTGGAAATTGTTTGAAGATTATTTTAATTTATTTAATTGTGAGAGAGACAAATTTCGAGAAATATCAAGCAACTGTGTTGGATTGGTGTTGGGATGGATTGAGGGTAGGAGAAGGGGCGGTAAGGGAGGGGAATAAAAGTGTAAAAAAAAATTGAAAATGTGTCGTAACAGGTTCAGGTGGAAAGAAAGGACGACAAAAAGAGCGGCGATTGATGAAAGGGTTCAACATCGGGCTGGCCGAGTGCCCGTCTCAAGAAGGCAGCGAGGGCGGACGTCAGTCTCCCGTGGCCAAATTGGTTCGTCTCACTCGTCTAGCCGGACTGAAGCAGAGTTCGGGAAAGAAGCGCTGGGGCACCGTGGTGGAAGCCGCACGCACTCTGCGCCACTCGATCGGGCGCACGCGCAGCGAGGACTCGTTCGGCAGCGGATCGAGCCTCGATCAAATGAGCCCGCGCGCCAATTCGTCGGTGAGCGACTCTAACGTGAGCGTGCACAGCGAGGCAGGCGCGGAGATGCCGCAAACCAACTCCGCGGCGCCCGCCAGCACGCGACCGAGTCTACGAAAGCAGAAGACGTGCGACAGCGAACCACGACCGCGATCAATGGCATTTGGACGACTCAGTGCTCTTTCGTTGAGCAATGTGAGACTGAAAATGCCCAGTTTCGACGAAGGCAAACGGGGACCCACCTTGCGACGACTGGGCCAACAGTTCTCTCTCACGGGATCACTCAAAAACAAAGCGAAGAGAACAACCAGTGCCCCGGCCGCTTCGCCCACCGCATCCACGAAAAGCACCTCGACCACTCCGTCGGCCGCTTCCACGCTCCAGGTGTCTTCCAGGGCGACGAGCGGCGGCGCACCACCGACCAAACACATGGAACCGTCATTGACTCCGATCCCCAGCCAGCACGGATCGAGTAACCACAGTTCACCGAGTCCCCCGGCCACTCAATCGCCCTCGCCACCCTCGCCAAATCGAGTGAAGACGACCTCGTCGTGGACCCACACGCACATGGGAACGGGTGTCGTGACATCCAGTCCTCCGGCAACCGTTAGCAGTCCGGAGACGTTGGGATGTTTGACTCAAAGTTCATCCAGGGATCCTTTAATGTCGAGTAGCAGCACAAGTGTTAGCAGCAAACCGTCGAATGGTTCGGCTGTTATTAATCGATTACCAGGTGTGCAACCAATCGGCAAACACGTACCCGGTGGATGGCTTTAACCATAACTCTTTTATAACGGGTGTCGGTAAACATTTGCAGAACCATCTAGTCAATTTCTTTGTTTAAATTTTATTTAAAAAAATTCTTTTTTATTTTAATAAATAAATTTAATAAATTTCAAAAAACAAATCCCGTCCATCATGGGGACATTTTTTTGTCACATTTGGAAAAATGAAGAATTGTGTAGATATTTCAAATAAAATGAAATAATAATGACCATCCAATATTATACAAAACATGTCCAATTACAGGGTCGATGCAAGAAGGACTTTAATAAAACCCTGAATGATAAAATGAACTTATAAAATGAAAATAAAATTGCAGGGTCCATCAGTGAGCCTCATCTTTGCTTATGCAGCTATTTAACAAGGTCACTAATACTATATTTTAATCAAAAATAACAATTAAAAAAAATTAAATTTTAGTCAATTTAAATGTGACGTATTATTATTGGGTTCCCTTATTCTTTTCAACTCCTTTCGCTTCATTTTTAGATTTTAAAAAAGTACGGAATTAAGAATAAAATTTAAGAAATATCATGTTTTAGCATTTTCATTTGGGTCGATCGTCAAATCACCATATCATCATTCCCTTTTTATTTATTTGTAATTTTCAAATACTCAAAATAGATGATGTCTA
Source organism: Henia vesuviana (assembly GCA_034696185.1). Taxonomy (NCBI): domain Eukaryota; kingdom Metazoa; phylum Arthropoda; class Chilopoda; order Geophilomorpha; family Dignathodontidae; genus Henia; species Henia vesuviana. The sequence goes on along the minus strand of JAQFZU010001079.1, from coordinate 13,473 downwards.
GTCGATACTTATTAAATTTTATCCCATTTTTAGAACAAACATTTTTTTTAAAAGATGAAGAAAGGATAAATGAAAAGTCACAAATGACTCAATTTTAGGAGATTTTAACTTAATAATAATAATAATATAAATAATTTTTCTTTAATTACGAAATACGAGTCGAATAGTCGTGTTTATTTGTTTATAATTTTTTTTATTTAAAAGAATGAGAAATACTATTGTTATTTACAACTAATTATGTACAGGTTATTTGTACTATAATTTATTACGAAGAGAATGTATAAAAAAGACGGTGTTTTCTTTTATATTTCAAGCTGTGTATGAATTAATAAATAATTTTTCTAAGATAATTTCAATCAAATTTTCTGTGACTTATTTAATTATTTATTTTTATTTTACATTTAAAAAAAAAATTTAAACTGCCGATCCCATAAGCGAGCTATAAATAGAATTTAAAGACCTGTTTTTATTTTGCTGCAGAGTGTCCACCAAACGAAATGCTTCTAGAAATTCATTTATGTCAATGAATCCATCTTTATTTATGTCGATGGTGATTGCGATGTCTTTTATGTGTTGCTTCGGTAGTTGATAGCCTAAATGTCGCGATAAAAGATCGCAGGAATCTTGAAAATCTTGCGTAGAAATCGACCCTAAAAACTCAATCGCACAATTCTAATATTATAAAAAAAAATATTTTTTTTAAAAAAATATACCCGAATTATTTTTATCGATTATCCTAAAAATCGTTTCTAAGTTATTTCTATGTCTGTACAAAGTTTCGATTAATCCTGGACTTTCCTTAATTTTTTTTAAAAAAATTAGTTATTGAAAAATAATCGAATGATGAAATTCAGTTTACTTTAGTAGGTTCCAAAGGCTCGATGCTGACGTCATCACAAGTAGTTTTGTAATTTACCAAACCCGATGCAGGATCCACTAGAACCAATCTATCTTTAAGGATCCTCCAAGGAAGATCGAGTGCCAATACGTTTGCCATGACAACGCACCAGTCCTTCACTCGGATCAGGCCTGAAATTGGTTGAGTAATGAAAAACTTTATACAAAACTTGTTAAAATTGGATCTTGCCAGTCGAGTTTGGGTCTCTTTTTTCGAATTCAGCAAAAAGTTGACTCCTGGAAGCGCTTATGGTCGATTTTAAATTCGCCAATGCTGATCTTTCAACTATTCCGATCCTAAGAATTGAATATTTCATACATTTGTTTATTTTTAGATTTTATTAACCTTTGTTTTATAGTCAAAGTTTTAATTCTGGGGGTCGTATATTGCACGAAAAAGGGTTTCAGTTCACGTCCACAGAATTTAACGTATGCGCCTCTGTTACTTCCGATATCGTAATAATCGGATGCGGAGAAAATTGTAAGGCACTGAAAAAGAATTTTCTGCAATTTAGTTTTAATTAAATTTTAAAAATGTTACTTCGTACCTTATTCCCGTGAGCAAACTGATAACCTTCGGCTTTACATTCGTGCGAGCGGACTAATAATTTCAGTTTGTGTTTGTTCAGCACTCGATTGGTGACGTCGGGGCCAAAATAAACACCACCGCCTCGAAATACGTTGGGTTCACAACCCTCGGACCACATTGGGTCACTCCAAAGAATATCGAGCAACTGGAAAAAAGTTTTTCCTATAAAAAAAATTCTTGTTATTAAATGTTCAAACTTGCCATTTTCCATTCCCAAGATCGATTATTTTCGCTTAAAGCTCCATTTTCTATCCACACTTCGGGGTTGCCCGAACTCAATGGTGGTTTTAGCAAACTAAGAAACTAAAAATACAATTTTTTTTTGTTAAAAATTGGAGCTTTAATTATATTTATTCGTACTTGATGTCTATCGATTTTGTTGAGTTTATCCAAATCGGTTTCATTGGAGATACCTCCGTGAACAATGAGAATTTTTTGATCTACGATCGTTGCCAGTGGTAACCAGCCATAAATGTCTTCTACTAATTGCTCTATCATTGAGGCATGACTCTGAAAGGTCAAAAGACGATGTATAATTAAATTATAAATTGAAATTTGTATTAATCAACTTTATATTTGGTCATCAGTTCCTTGGTGAATCCATATCTAATTAAATTTCAATGTCATAGTGTATATAAATAAACGAATAATTTTCATCACCAATTAATTATTAACCTGATGTTCATCATTGTATCTTCGTGATTTCCCCTGTTGAGGTAAACGTGGTTCGGATAAACAACAAATGCTGCTAAAAGGATAAAAAATATTTCCACCGAATTTCTGCCTCTGTCCACGAAATCGCCATTGAAAACATATGGATTGTCGGCATTTGGAAGTCCGTTCTGACAAAAATTAAAATTCTCGTTATATATTATTTAAAATGAATGAGTCCAGATTTTACTTTATGAAAAATAACGAGAAGATCATCCAATTTTCCATGCAAGTCACCGCAAACTGTTATTTGTTGTGAAAGATACGTCGACGCTTTGTTGATGTTCGGTCTTGTTTTAAGCAAAAGACGAGCCTCGTGAAGCAATTGCAACGCGTATTTAGCGTGTAACATCTAGAAATAAAAAACAACTTCATTTTATGTTTTTTTACCCATTACGAATTGATGAACTAATGCATTTCATTCATGAATTATGAGCTGGTTGTGTCAATGACACATCCTTGCAACGCCCACGACATTAATCGTTAGTTCGTGATTTCATTAACACCTTTTTCTTACGGAAAGCTTCGATCATGGTCTGCAAATCTTGTTTTTGTAACGGGAAATTTAGATGCGGTCCTTTATATATATTTTCCACAGTAATGCGCAGAGGATTAGTAGATTTGAGAAGTTGCAGGTCGTTAACGGCTGTAAGACGTGGCAAAGTTCAAACAAATACTCGTTTACGAAAGCAATAAATTTTACCGGGTTCTAAACTTTCGTGTTGTTGGTTCATCAATGATGAAAATTTGTGAGCAAAGTGATCCAATTGATGCAAATGGTCGAGCATTAAGATGAAAAAATCATATAACTGGAAAAATAGAAATTTTCATTTAACAAATTGATAATTAGTGGTTTAATCGCTTAGTTTTATCGTTAGATCGTAATTTTCTCGTAACTTTAACTTATCGATTTTGGCATTATCAAGCACATTTTTCCCTTATTTTTTTCCTCATGACTGCCAGCACGGAAACTGCTTGATGATGAATAATTGAATAATTTTTTTTTTCTAAAGTAATACAGCAATAGAAAATGGAATATGGAATTCACACCTTGAGTTGATCTTGTTCAGCTGCGTATTCTAAAGATTGAAAAATGGTCCAAGTGCAACGACGTCTCACTTCCATTCGTGCTAAATATCGTCTATACCAATGCTGGATGAGAATGACGGCTCGCAAAACTAGTTTATTTGAAAAAATACATTCATATAAATGAATAATGTTCAACACTCCTATTCGAGAAACCTTAAAATAACTTTATGTTTTTATAGATTTTCAATATTTTCATCTCGAAATAAGTTTTTTATTTAACTGAGAAAACTTTCCTATAAAAATATCTGCTTATCTATAACCATGTTAATTACTCAGTTGTAAGAATCATTTTCGAAAGGAATAGAGATCAGGATTAATTATTACGACATTTCGCGGAAATTAATTTCACTAATGAAGTGAGAGAGGTTGGATAATATGTGGAATTAGTGGTTGTTGTCAAAATCGATGTTAACGACACAATATAAACTTAATGTTGTTGTAACCTTAGTATTTAAATGTCTAAAAATTCTTGTAAACAAATCGAAAAGTAGGTAGTGTTTCTAGTCACTTATTTTTTTTTAATGTTTTTAATGTTAAATTATTTAAGTTTTAAAGTTAAGGTTATGGAGTAAAGTGAATTTAATGTCAAGGTTTCTTGACACAGTTAAATTCCAGTTTTCGTGTTAAAATGAAATAAAATATCAACATGGCATTGAGCAATTAAACACAACAAAACAAAACAAAAAAATAAAACAAAATTGTTATTTTTACCTCGTTCCGATTTTCCCATTGGCGTTGACTTTGATGATGATGATGATGGTGATGGTTTTCGATGACAAACAATGGATTTTGTGGATGAAGAAGCGGCGTGTCCCATTCCTAATGTAAGCGCATCTTAAAGTGCCCGAAGAAACGAATACGAACGCGTCATTTGAGTTACCATAACCACAAAGGAAGATGACCTTTTATTCCAACGAGCAGATTTTATGTGGTGTCTATCAAGATTAGGATGAGTTTATTGATTTTTTTCCCTTTTTCTGTTTGCATATTTTATTTGCTAATACACGCTCGAGTGATAAATTGATTAGAATTAAGATTAATGAAATAAAATTAACTCATAAATTAATTTTAAAAAATTGTGTGGAAAGCACTTTAAATCGATAATAAAAACTTTGCGAAGCGTGATAAATTGGAAAATGCGTTTTTCTTTTGGTCATTTCTATTCTATTACTCAGAGTTCCAATACTTACGCAATGAAAGTAAGGAAACATAAACGACAATGAGAAAAACTATAGTTATAAGATCAAAGTTAATCCTTTCTATTGTTTGTTTTATCCACAAACCTTAAGTAATTATGTCGTGAAATAACTGGTGTTTGGGACAATTTGTCTAAGCTGTCATCAGATAATACACCATAGGTGAGTACAAAGTCAGAGGAAGGTGAGCTCAAACTTGCTAGCAAATAACGATCACAGGAACGGTTTATTATTTTCTGTAGGTAATAACGTAAAATTTTTCTATTCTTTCCTTCTACGGTATATTACGATATAAAGTATAGTTGTTTGTTCGCGTGACAATAAAATGATATTTTCTTTTACCATTTTTAATCCATTGTAACTATAAATAACTTCTTTTATTTACAAAGTATGCGAATATAAAACTTGTTGATTTCCTATTTCTTATTTTGTCGAAAAGGAAAAATCTCATACTGAGTGTTAAAGTGCTTGTGCTCTTGTGAGTCTTCTGAAGAGAAAAAAGAGGACAAAAGAAACATATTTTATTTTAAAATTTAAAAATTTATTTTAAAGTTTTTTTTACTTTTCACACTTTATCAGATTGTTTGAAGACTTATGTTCTTTGCCAATGTTCTTTTCAATGGGATTGAAAATACTTTAGTTGATGTTGACATTTGTTTGCTTCAAGGTATTAAAGTAAATGTTGGAAGAAGAGACGAACGAATTCAGTTCAACTCTAATAGCTCCGTAAAGTTCTTGCGAGCTCAAAGGAGCAATTTGCGGTTGGATGAAGTAAAATTCGATTGGTTGGTTGTGGATCCGAAAGAAATTTCTTGTAAATCTCTTATTTTTGATTGCGCTGCCGGTTGATTTCCCGTTACTTCTTCAGCTCATAAAACGTGAACCTACGCTTGACGGCGTCCGACATGGCACAACAACATTACTCTAATCAAATGCTTACATTCGTTACACATTTTTTTTTCAAAATTCTTATCGTTGCCGAGTGAAAACCAGTAAATGAAAGACTTTTGACTGCACGGCCACAACCCCATCATCGTTGCTATCACACACCAGACGTTCCAAGCTGGCTTTTTACGGCCAAAACTTGTTCAAGATAAACCATGAGGATAATTGACGCTTGTAACTGATATCGGGTGGAAATGGCACGTCTAGAGGAACTAAGCTGTCGTCTAACTTCGAAAAGGAAACAATCCCTATAGCTTAAAGCTGAACACTGTTTCGATAAAATCAGGCGAGTCAGTTTTCACCAAATCGCTGGATATATGAATTTAATTCAACAAGAAAAGATACGTACCTGAGTAAATGTTTAAAGGCGCTTTAAACTCGAGTTGGCAATATGCCCTTGTTTTCGAAGTAAGTGAAGTGTTGAAGAGAACACGAAAATCTCGTCACTAAAGGCCTTTGCGACAAAATTCTTCTCTCATCTCTTTGAAGATTGTCAATGCAGCAATCTAATGCTGATGTTTTGAAAAGTGAAGTGTAACAATGTCGTGTGCATCTTCTTTTGTTGCTAACCTAAAATTACGTTGACCGCAATTGTTACATGTTAAAGAAACTATTTAATTTGGGTTGAGGTAGATATTTTGAGAAAAGCAAATCAAATATCTGGATTATAAATTTAATAAGTTTAATTTGTATTTATGTTTGTAATTAACCCACAACAGTTACAGTAAAACATTCACTGCATGCAATGACTTGAAGATAATAAACAAATTAATTTAATTAGCATTTTCTAAATTAAATACCTGCGTTATTATTACTGTGCTTAGTGTTGTGGTTGAGTTGTTGGTCATTTCATTTGAATGCTGTAGCTGATCAGCGTAATTCTGTTGTGTGCATCGATGTTAAAGAAGATTTTCGATGGTGCGTGAGTCTTTTACTAAAGACATTTCCTGTTGATGTTTGGATTGCATGTTATACCATCTGGTAAAAGTGATTTATGGGTCATACGCAGTCCGCCTTCCAAAATTTAAGAATCCTTCTTCTCAATAGAATATAGCATAAAAATGTATATTTTTTTTGCAACTTTATAAAAAGATTGTGAAATTCTTTATTCTCTTTGAATTCGTTCTGATATTTTATAAATTTTGAGTTTATTGAAATTTTCTTCAATGAGTTTTTAAAATATGAGCAAAATTATTCGATTTAATTGACTCATCCTAATCAATTCGGTTGAAATTGATGCTAAATTAGGAACTGCAAATTGGCCAAATCCCATGAAATGGTGATTTACGGTTCAATCGGTCATTATAGATCTTCTTGCCTGAATAAATAACTCTTCAAGCGAGGATTAAGTAAAGGTTTGTATTCAAGTGATAAGCGAGAGTAATTAAAACCTAAATGTAAAAAATCTTTAACGAATAATAACAATAATTTGTTGGATTAAATGGAATTAAGTGTTCACTGCTTTCTAATAAATTATTTGAGTTACTTAATTCTTTTGTGTCATTAATGACGAAAATGTACCAAAGTTGTCAATAACAAAGCCGTATTTAGACTAAGGACATTATTCTTAATTCTTTGCGGTAAAATCTCAAATATTTTCAATATTTTTTTAAAATTACATTAAGAAAATTTTATATAATAATAAATTTGATTTTGATTATCTTGATATGATGTTGATACTAATTGAATGATGAAAGCAGGTTTGCTTCATTAACACATGCTAGATTTAATAACGCAATTATGCTTTCAATAACTTTCGCTAATTTACTTCGGATTCATCGATTAGTCGAACGAATCCTTTGTTGGTTGATGCTAAAATGAGAATGAAACTTATTATTTAAAACTCTTATCGGTAGAATTAAAGAATTTTTTTATCCCAAGACGGTGTTGTTTTTTCTTTTCTTACCATTTAAGTGTATAACTTACACCTGTCATATGCACCGTATGGTTTATTTCATGCAGAAATTGATGTAGATCGTTTCTGCAGTCGCGTTATTATCTTTGATGGATGTGTATACAAATGTCAACAAAATAAATCGCCTAGTTCACGTTACATTTGTCTCCTTCAAGAATGAATAATCGTCAACCAAAACATCGCGAACTTTGCAAAAATGACACTTACCGAAGTACATTAACTTACTAAATTACATAAACCGAGATTGTTTATCAGGACCGTTCAGAATTCTAGCAGAGAAAAAGATCAAAGAAGTTAAAGCGATAAAAGTTTAATTATTCTTAACTTATGTCAGACCGTAAATTTTTATTTGTGGCCATTTCAAAAGTTAGGTTACAGTCTTTTAGATTGCATTAACAGAGGCCCTTCAGTTTATCTTCAATGGTGAATGCCCTTGAAATTAAATTTATCACTTTAAAGCTCTTACTATAAATATCTTTAAATAAATGTCGTTCAATATATTCTAAATATTTTCCTGGTTTACAAACATATCACAAATTTGATAGATTTTAATGACAACAATATAATTTTTAAAATTTATGTTAATTTAATAAAAAATGTATTAAAAATATTTGATTATTTAGTCATGACTATATACAATTCAGGTTTCACTTTCTAAGAATGTCACTTTCCTCGAATGCTTTGGTGTACTTGTGGCTTGGAGCTTAATTCCGTCTATGGGGGTATTAAGATCTTCCCAATCACCAACAATAAATCGTTGATAAGCATCGCCATTAGTTATAGGAACCGAAGATCCACGATATCGCCCATTAGGAACATCTGGAGGAGGTTCTTTAGGGCGGTTTTTCTTTTTCACATTATTAGGAGCACCATTTCGTAATGGCAAAGAGGTCGAAGGACCAAGAGATTGTAGTCCGTTAACATTGATTCCATGAAGATTATGTCCAAAGATTCCTTTTCGTGGAACCCACGAGTCTTCGTACGAATTAACTATTGAGTTTTGCTCGTTACGAAAATTTACTTTTTTATTTTGAGCTTTTGGCGATGAAATATCCATTTCGACCGTATCGTATAAGAATATTCGTCGACGAGTCGGACTGGCCAATGGACTGTAACTTTGACTTACTGTCGAGATGGCAATTTTTTCGGGTTTTCGAAACATCGGCATTGCTTTCGAGGCATCGCTCGGAGAGTTGAAACTGTCTTTGAGTCGGGGTGGACGGACTGGAAAATTTGGTCGCTCGGACGTTTTCGACGCACCCTGGCTGAGAGTATTGGGTTTTGTCGGATGAATTTCGGCATAAATCACTCCGCCGTTTTGCTTTTTCGTGCCATTTTGAGATTTAGATGTTTCGAAGACGGTCGATTGACTCGAGGCAGTTGAGTTTGCCTCTTCGCTCGAAGGTCTTATGAATTTGTGATGATGATCGCCGGCGATGTAATGACCAGGATGAATACTTCCGATCGAAGAAGTGGACGAGCGAGCAGTGACTGATTCCAAATGCTCCATGGCTGGCCATCTCGTCAAGTTACCTTTGGTAGGACGTAAACTGCACCACATTTCGCCGTCACCAATAAATCCATAATTATCAAGAGATTCTTTATTTTTTCTGGTTTGTTTTGAGCCGATAATAGATACCTAAAAACATAAAAATACAATTTAACAATTTAAAAAAATTCTTTTATTTATTTATATTCTTACCCTTATCTTAGGATTACAAGTGAATAAAAGTGGAGCAACCACAAGTGCCGCCATCTGGATAGTAGAAGAGGCAAGAAAAAATATAAATATCTCTTTCCGACTACCATCTGTAAATATAAAATAAATTATTTGAAAATAATTTATTTGCACATTTTATAAGCTAGAAATTATTTCAGGAAAGGTCATTGAATCGATTGCAATTATTTAGTATAATTTAACTAAAATGTATAAAAGATGGATGTGCACTTATCCATGACATTCACAAATCTGAATCATCTGTCGGAAACGGAGTCACACCGAAAAGTGCCTTCCTTTCATGTATTGACCGCAGTTTGAAATGAATAAAGGGGAAAAAATATTCTCTCTATAATTCACACAAATTTATTACGAATATGACAACCAATAATTTGTTAAATTATAAAATTCTTCCATCACATACGACACAGGAAGTGAGTTTCACCACAAGAGTAAAAGAATGATATTATCCTCATTTCTTCCTTTTAATCACAATGGTATCTATTAACCCGCTTTTCATTTCCAAACACTCGTATCTCATTTCGAAATCTCGTTTCCATTTCAAAACACATTTTTCCCAATGACTCATTAAACCGATAATTAAATGAAACCAATCACTTAAAAAATAATTTTTTATATTTGCGCATTTTAAATATTTTTTTTTTACCTTTCATCACATGAAAAGATGACAGAACTATAACTGCTATATGTAATCCAATTCCGAGCAATGCAGAACCGACAAAAAATATGAGGTAACACACAGAAATTGGTCGAGAACTACGTCCATAACAGGTGAACGAGGAAATTTGAGCTCCGCCGATGATGGATGCAACTCCGCTCGCTATTGTCACGACCCATATTACGAGTAATTCCACCTCGTGAAGATCCACGACCACAAACACAATTCCTAAGGCCAACGTCACGAGACCTACGGTCAAGCAAGTGACGCCTGCCACGAGTAGAGCACGTGCCACGGGCTCCTCGTCCATCCACTCCTCGTCAGCTTCATGGGTCTGCGTACTTTACCTGTTTGCAGTTTACATCCTTCCGTTACGTCATCGGCGTGTATATATAGATTCAACGTAGAAAACTTATCTGTTGTGACTGATCCAAGTGAATAATTGAGAGAGAGTGAAAAATTTCGCTCTCCACCCAAACTTTGCACGGATGAACGAGCATATCCAATGAACGTAGTTACAGTCAAGTGAGACTGAGGTTTTCCCGTGAGCTCTTTAAGGTTAAATATGTAAGTATATATACTTAGGAGGAAATTGGAGACAAAAGAAAGAATTTTTCTTTTCTTTTTTTTATAACTTTTTCCCTTATTGTCCTTGATTTGAAGTGCAAAGACTTTGGTTACACAGACAAGAACAACGAGGGCGTGATGAGTGCATCGAATCTCTGTGCGAAATAGGTCAAGGTTTGTGATTTCTTTTCTTTCTTTTTTCTTAATACTTTTCTTTCCATAGGAACCAGACAAGAATGTGTTTGGGGGCTTCTCTGTAAATGTTTGGCGGAAGTAACGAACGTTTTGTTGCACAGGTAGCAGGAAGAGATATTTCACTCAAGTGTGTCTTTTATTTTATATTATTTTTTAAATAGTTTTTTATGCTTTTCCTGTTTTCGAGCAGGTGGTTTGCCAGACGAGTATCGGTGTAGTACATTTCGAAATGGGTGTGTAAATTGGAAATTATTTTACAGAATAAATTATTTTTTTCAATTTTAATGATGTGAACTTATTCGTAATTTAATATTTTAATTATAGTTTTATTTTGTTTAAATGTAGGTCGTAATTGTTTTATTGTTTGCAATATTCGAAACAAATTTAAATTTCATTAAGAACGGTAATTTAATACGGTGTTGCAAGAAGAATATTTTAATAATTAAACTGTGGAATAATTTTGAGGTTTGCGTTTGTAATTGTAGTTTTCTTAATGGTACTGGGAACTTGTTTTATCTCATAGGTCTTGTCGAGACAAATTTCACACTTTTATCGGTTTTACTCTACGTGCGTTGAAAGTGCGATATTTAAGCTGCACTGTTGAAATGATGTGATACTTAATTAAACTATGTTTTATCAGAACTGCAGTTTCTTGGTAACGAGTATTAAAATTGCCTCACAGAAAATGGAATTTAATTTAAAACAAAAAACGTTCTATTTATGCAAATGAAATTTAACAACGTTTGACACTGTTGTCTAAATTTACTTAGATAAAAATAATCTAATCACACGTAGTGAAAAGAAACTTAAATTTTTATGCGATTATCTAACATTTAATTGCGAGATAATTGGCTGGAAATTACTAGTTGTAATATTAAATAATAGTTATTTTACATTTTACTTCAAAATACTATGAAAATTGCAGTGTGTGGTAAGCAATTTAATTACGCAATGATGTAAATTATGTAACGGCTATTAATAATGTGGATTATTATCTTTACAAAGGTGCAATTACAGACATTAAATCTCTTTCAGTATAGTTTACATCTAAAGCGATTTTGAAGTTATGTGGCCTCGCAGAATATTAACGAGTAGTGAGGGAATAATTTAGATAAAATATTTTCTTTAATATTTGGTCGGTGAAACAGCACCGTATTTTTTACAAATTTGTAAAAGAACTATTTGAACAGATGGATCTGATTACTTTTACACTAATGCCATCTATTTACAAATAATTGAAACAAAAATTTTAATTTTATTACTGAAGACTCAACTAAAGATGTATTTCTAATAAATCAGCAAAACGTGTAGTAAAAACAAAAAACTTGTTCAATTTTAGAAAGTCTTCATTTGACTGAATTCAGCAACTCCACACTTCAAAGCCTGCAAAAACGTCTGTAGTCATACAAATTTCAAAATCACCAGTTCTATTTTCCAATGCTTTCTACAAATTTGATTATCTTTCTGGCCATGTGTGCAAATAAAAAATAAAACTTAAAAAGATTTGCAATTTATAGTCAAGTTGTAAGAAATACTAAAGAAATAAAGTGACAAATAAATCTGTAATATAATCTTTATTGAAAATTTTTTATTGTTTGTCCAAAGTATAAAAACAATATTACAAAATGCATTATATATGCTAATAAAAACAATTTAAAAACGTTAATATTTACAAAAAAAATAAATTTGAATAATCAGCAGTAATAAATACGTCGTTAATTTCGTTTGCTTAAAACATCAAAGTATAAGAAAAATAAATTTGAATACGTCGATAATAAAAAATATGTCATTAATTTCGTTTGGTTCTTTTCATAAATCGTTTCTTCATTGCTGCGTATCGTGGATCGGAATTCATCGATAATGATCTGCGGTTTCTAAACTTCGTAGGTTGAACATTTTGGGAAATCGAGGGCTCTTCGACGGAATTTGGTGTAACCGAATCGAAAATTTTAGGTTTTTTGTGTATTTGACATTGTGAATTAGAGTTTATTGATACTAATGATTTGATCTGAATTTTATTATTAATTTTTATCAGTTTATTACTTTGGGAACTCGAAAGTTCTTCGATACAATTTGTTGCAGTAGAATCTAAGATTTTAATTATTTTAAGCTGCTGATGCTGATCCTCTGCAACACCCGTAACTAACCATTCTTCTATTAATTTTTTTGCCATTTCTACAATACATTTAGTCGCTGCTGGATGTTTAACTATAAATTTTATTGCTTTAAAAATTCCACTCGATTTTAATAAGTTTATATTTATTGGCGTGTATAAACGAAGTATGTGAAGAATATTTTCGACGATCTGACTTGATGGTAAGTTTTTGTTAGAAATCGGTGTAATCCATTTGGTCAAAAGCGGTAAAATTCCTTGGTCCATGAATGAGTCTCTGAGATGTACTTGTCGTAAAAGTGTAAGCGCGTCCGGTAATAGTTTTAATTTTTTAGTAGTCGGTGAATTTTGTTTGAATAATTCTATATCATCGTTAGCAGCTCTTTCCATTTGTTTTATCAAGTTTCTTGTAAGTTCATCGTCTTCGGCATCACTTCGTTTTCTTTTTCTTTTCGCTTGTTCAAGTTTTTTCTTCTGACGCATCAAATCGAAATCCGAAACGAATTCTTCGGTATTTTCTTTGGTTGCTTTTGATTTTCCTTTTTTTAAGTTTTGTTTCTTATCTTTTCCGCGTTTTGTTTTTATGTTTGATAATTCGCATTTTTCATCGGTTTTGGTTTCTTCTGCTTTTGGTTTCTTAACTTTTATTTTTGGAGATTCACTTTTTTCTAAATTCGTATCTTTGGTCAGTTCTTCGCGATTAGTTTCAGTTTCTTCGATCATTGTTGACGATTCGTTTTCTTCGCGATTAGTTTCGGTTTCTTCAATTATCGTTGACGATTTGTTTTCTTCACCATTCACATCACCAAACAGTTCTTGTAAGTTTTCATCAAGTGTTTCACCAAATAAATCCAATAAGT
>JAQFZU010001078.1:0-15915 GCA_034696185.1 Henia vesuviana | reverse complement strand
TACCGCCCCCCCGGTTAAACTTAGGCATCAATTTAGTGGCGGCTCTGGGCCACCGTAGTGATTTTATACATTTTTACCCTACCTCATAAGGTACCCCATAGGGTACCTCTACCCTATATGTTGTCAACACCCAATATTCAAAGCTGTTTGATAAACATAAATTTCGACTGAAAACAATGATTGAATTTGTTTCACTGTCCTTTTACAAAAAGATTACTCTGGCACTTATACCTCTTCGAACATCATAAAATTTACATAACTCGTAAATTGTCATTCATGTTTTCGCAATTTTCAGCTTTACTCACTCAGGTCATCTTTAAGTGATCAATCTAGTAAATTTTCGCCATCTATCGGCAAAACTGGGAAATTCCCAACATTGATCACCACATGTTTTTGGTGTGTATGGACGCGCGATCAAAGTGGCCGGAAGTCGCAATTATGACAAAAACGACTGCTAAAGATACGATTAACGTTTTAAAATGATGGTTTGCATGTCATGGGTTGCCACTACATGTACATTCAGACAACGGTCCGCAGTTCACAAGTGAGGAATTTCAAAATTTTTTGGCACAAAACAAAATTAGACAGTCACGATCACCACCGTATCATCCAGCAATAAATGGGGCCGCAGAAGGATTGGTGGGAACAGTAAAGGTGGCAATACAGAAGTATTTGAAACAAGGATTACTTTTGAAGGAAGCGGTAAGAATGTTTTTATATACTTATCGATCGACACCGCATAGTACCACGAAGAAGACGCCAGCAGAATTATTTGCACTGAAGCCAATGCGCACGAGACTTCATCTTCTCTTGCCGAGAGGAGAGGACGAATTGTCAATTCCAGTGGTTAGAAGACAATTAAAGGAAAACGATTTGGTATATGCGAGAGATTATTTAAAGAGTGATAAATGGATTGCAAGAACAATTATAAAATTGATATCACCAGTTACATATTTGGTTAGACTGCATAATGGGGTGGTTTGGAAACGCCATGTAAAACAGTTGAGAGGAAAAACTCGTGGGCCAAATCCTCAAAGGAGCAAAGAAAAGGAGAACTGGATACCAGGAGAGGAAGAAGAAGAGGAAGAAAGAGTGGAAGGAAGTAGTCAACAGGGAAAGGTTGGGGAAAATGTTAATCTAAGTTCCCAAGTGAACCAACGTCCACAAAGAAATAGAAGATTACCTGGTCATTTGACTGATTTTATATTATAAGTTTAAGATCATGATTAAGGAGGGAAGAGTTGTTGTGTTTTGCCCTCTAATGTGAATGTTTGTAACGAGGATGTTTTGGCGTGAATTGAATAAAGTTTCAGTTTTTGTTTTTGAGCATAAGGGACATGGTGGTTGTTATTTATTCAGTGAACTTAACATTCATAACGGATGAATATAATTAGCTTGATGAATGTTACAATTGGGGCTGCCCAGGATCGAGTGCATTGGACATGGTGGTGGTCGTATAGCGGTTGAGGATACGTCCGACCCCCCCACGTAGCTGGAAAGCAAGTAGCTAAGCAATAGGGCTACGGGGCAATAGCTTAGGCTATCGGCACGTAGCCGGCAAACCGAGAGAGTGACGGGAACGGGACAGTGATGTGTGTCGCAGCCCATATATAAATAAAGGCCTAAACAAACAAACCACGCGTCCATCTCCGCTCATTCCACGTGAGTCGGTTGTGAATCTGCCACACTGAGGACCATGCCCAGTCAACAGTGAAGCAACGCCTCACAGGATTTTAGATGTAATATAGCTGAAGAAGTACTTCTGATAACATATATCATTAGAAATTGTGTTACAAAGGAAAAATGTGCCAACTCTGATTTGACATAGATTATTGATAGTTAAAAGATGAACATTTTTATTAAAGGACATAGTTTTGATGCCAATGAATTGTTTGATATCAATTTCAAAGAAATTGGCAATTGTCTTATTCCAGGCGTTCCCTTGTTAGAAAACATTCGCATTTGAAGTTCAAACCTGTAAAAAATGGGTTTTGGCAAATGTTCACTTCTAGCACTGGATTATGGACAAACATAATTGTTTGGACTGACTCTGTCAGAAAAAAATTGTTTTGCTGAATTTTCTACAAATGCAAATTTTTTGCAAATATAAAGTGAACTGCAAGAATGAAACAACTTCGTTGCAACATTTCAGATAAAAGTATCTGCTTAAAATATACGATTGTTTACATTAGTATAGTATTCAAGTGCTTGAATTCAGATGGATTAGCGTGGGTGAATGGCGCCGCCATGTGACAGTAATATAAAGCAAACTAACAAAACCTACTGGACTGTATACTTGCACTTTGCAGATTGCATGGATATTATTGGTTGTCTAAGGTGTTATTTTGAACATTGCGCATGAGCGTATGTGCATAAATGGTGATTTTCGCTATCGTTTCTTAACTTTATAGAAATATATTCCTTCAACATCAAAGTTTTCTTATTTTCCTTTAGATGAACACAATCTCTGGTCCTTTCAGTGTGGATTGAGAGTCATTTCTTCATACCCTTAGCAACTGCAATCGAATGAAAAAACGTAAATAATAACCCTAATTCAATCTGAAGCAAAATGACTGATGCTGGTGAGTATTTTAACAGAATGTATGCATACGTAACTTGCTAAATGAATATAAGCTAAAATGATGTCTTGAAAATTCTCTTAAATTGATTCTCATGAATCTAAAAGCTTGACTTACTTTTGATTTTTCTTTTTCAAGAATTGGAGCTAGACTTTGAAAACAATGAAAAAGCGGGCGGAACACAGTCGTTGCCTATCCGAAAAAATATTTCCATCAAACTGAAAGGAAAAGGTCGTGGTAAAGGACGTGGAAAAACAACAACGACCAGCTGCAGGTCAACTAAAAAAGACAGTAAATCGAAAAAGGAAAAAGAATTATTAGAAGAAAACGATGAGAACAAAATAGCAAAATGTACATTTATTGAATTAGATTTGTGATTATTTTACCTGAATTCAACCATTTTTATTCGTAATAGTTGGAATGGAGGATGACATATCGAAATTGGAAGCCCCAACTTTCACAACTGTTGATCGGGGACCGCCGGAACCGATGCATAAAAATGCCAAACTTTGTTGGGATCATAAAGTAGATTTAATTATTTCTATCGAATTGTTTCTTTTTAAATATTTACGTAAAACTTTTTTATATTTTGCTAGGTGCATTTGATTGGTGAAAAAGTCGTTAATCCCATGCTACATTGCTGTGAAAAATGTAAAATGCCAATTCTAATTTATGGACGAATGGTGATCAATATTATTAAATAGATTTACCTCTTATTTTGAGAAACTTTATATAAGAGAGAAATTTATTTTTAAGAAATGAATTTAAATTATTTCTAATTATTTATTTTTTCCAGATTCCATGCAAACATGTATTCTGTCTGGCTTGTGCTAAAAAAGCTGGATCTGCCTGTTCACGGTGCAAAGACAAAGTTCAGCGGGTTGAGAATACAGGTCTCGGAACTGTATACATGTGCACTTATGGTGGTAGTCGTCATGGAAACAACGGTTGCCGACGCACGTATCTTTCACAAAGGGATCTTCAAGCCCATATTAACCATCGTCATTCGAAATCTACACCAGCCCACGGTTCAAGCCACTCTAGTAGGGTGCATCATTCGCAATCCCAAAGTCAAACTTCACATGGATCATCATCAGCACACAGTTTCGGCACCACTCGTAGCGATCCGAGGGAAGCAGTTAGAGCAGCCAATCACGATTCGCTCTCATTACGTAGTGTTTCATCTTCTCTCCATACACCTATCCATGCCCATCCACCTCCAATTTTACAACGTCTTCCAGACACCTCTATCCTTCCACCATCAATCGGTGTTCAGTCTTCGTACCATCGAGATGAAACTCATCCATCGTCTCATTTGAGCAGTCGTACACATTTGGCTTTCGCACAGCAGCAACCGTCGACTGGGCAACAACCACCTGCACATGGATATACTTCTTCAATTCCTGTTGTTAGTGCACGTTCAAATCTGATAACTGTCCCTATTCAAGATGATGCTAATTTAACAACTACTTATCACGCAACTCATCAAAGTGGGGCAGCTTATCACCATCCGCCACCATCGCATCCTCCGCAACAACCTTCTGGAGTTGCTTACGTTCAACATCCTCCTCCACAGCATCCGTATAATCATCCGCCACCCAGCCATTTACCAGTTTCTTATTCTACGCCTGCGAATCAGACACCGCTAGTGTATGCCAGTACGAACCAAGTTTTTACGCAGCCTCCGCCAACCCTTTTCCCACCACCATTATTGCCTCCTCCAGCTCAAAATACTAGTGGACCAGCCATGTTTACCACCCCACCTCCTGGACCAGTACATCATCCTCCTCCTGTATCTCACAGCGGATCGTTGCAGCAGTATGCAGCTAGGCCTCGCTTTAGTCCTTCGGGTCAACCGGTGTTTGAAGGTTCCCATCTAAGCAGTCCTCCATATACTGGCCGATCATGGACTAGGGGTCCACCTCCACCTATCAATCAGATTGCTAATAATCCTAACATTGGGCCTCATCAGAACAGACAATATTATCATCAATAATCTTGTGGAAGTTTTAATACTTTATACTTGCTATCATTTGATGTTTAATGTAGGAGATTTAAGTAATAAATTTCTTAGTTTTATTGATAGCTTTAATGCTGGCCTTATTGTTAATGTAATCATTATTTTAAATGGACAGTAAATAATAATAATCAAATAGATTTGTGGCGTGTCAGATCTCAGACTAGATATGCATTGTGTCATTTAATATATTTCAAGGCTATTTATTAAATGCTTGGGTGTACAGACCATGGAGTGAATTTGATCAGAATAAATCGAAAATTTGTATTAAGACTTTTAATGACAAATTAATTTACTATAGCTGGAAAAGCAACCATACAATTACTAAGGTTATAGCAATAGTATTTGTTGTTGGCAATGATAATTATTGTAATAATGGAAAAAAAAATCAAAAATTAAAATATGGTTGTTGAAATAGTGTAATTCGACAATCACCCAAATTCTGGGTTTTTGTCTAGTTTCAGTGATTAATTTTTATTTTAAATTCTATGGGAATTCAATCTGTTTTATAATTTATGAGTTTAAATGGGAGTATGTAAATTGATATGAAAACCCATAATGTAATGGGTCGACAAACGCTCAAAATTTTCAAAAGTTTGAATGGGACAATTAAATCCCTTTCATTCATGAGATGAAACCCCACTTAACAGTGTTGTACAAATTAGTTTGTGTTACAATTATATAACTATTCTTTTGTACCGTAACACTCCAGTTTAATGTGATCCCATTAAAAACTAGGCCGAAGTTTTATGGGATTTCTAATCTGGGCAATCTTTGCTAGAAATACATTTTCATATAAGCCAAAACGAACTTTATGAATTTTTTTCCTAAAATATTTCAAGAGTATCAGATCTCCTTCTTAAGCTTAGTTTTGCAATATAGTTATCGTTTATTATTTTGTGTATGTTAAAAAAATGAAGAAATACACACACATTTTGAGCATGCATTTATTTCGTAGAACTAACTAAGTCAAAAAAATGAAAATACAAAGTTAGCAAATACATTACTTCAAAAAAATAATATTAAATTAACAAACTAGAGGCTACAAACAAAATGGTAAGGATGTAAAAATTACAAACATATATGAACACACAAATTTGCAATATGCAATTTAATTAAACAAAATGTGTAAACAAAATGCTTTCAATAATTTTATTCAAGTTAATTTTTTTAACTATTATATTTGAATGTAGTCAATTTACCATTATCCAAGTTAATGAATGAGATTATGGGCTAATTATGATACCAACATCCATAACAATTGTCAAAATGAACTAATCAAGTTATTGCACAAATGATAAATTATTTATTATTTACGAAGGAAAAACTAAAAGTTTTCACAGTATCTTTTGATCATAAATAGTAATTACTCAAATATTTTCTTTTTCATAAAACCCAAACTTTATCAACTTTAAAAACTAAAATAATAAAATTTTTAGGCGCATTCAAAATTTGAAATTCGGTTTGATAAACGTCAGTTTTGACTTTTACTGCTTTTTAAAATTTGGCAAAAGTCACGAGTTTTATCAAAAGTCATAAAAGGCAACACGCTTTGAATGCACCTAATATATTTACAAGGGGAATAGTTCATTACTGGATATTTGTGAATTGACTCATATAGAAATGTATTTTAATATTAACAAGAAATGAAAGAAACAACTTCATTTTTTCAATATTTAATATTGATAAAAGAGATAATTTAAAAAAAAATTTCTTTAAGCAGCAATTTCTTTAATTAATAGAAAATATTCCATTTTCTAAATTACTGATGAAAATTAAACTTTATAAAATAGTTACAACCAGTTTGGTTTTTATTTAAGCAACATTAAATTTTTTCAATTTAAAATCACATTTCGCAATGATTTTCAGATTTATTTAATTGATATTTCATGCATTAATTTTAACAAGACAAAATAATGTGAATACTTTGTATTCTAATGATCAATTAAGTAATTTCACACAATAAATTTGTTTTAAGTATCTCTACATATTTTTAATTTCATATTCATAAATTCTTTAATTAGTTTATACTATAAATGTCAAAAATTTATATATTAAAGTCAAATTATAATTAATAATACAGAAAACTATGAACTAGTATTTACATTATTTATTATTAGAAAACCTTTTTTATATATTTCAAGTTACTTAAACAAAATGAATCAATCAACCAAGATTATAAAATTTTGCTTGTTAGTATTCGTTTGATTCCTGATTAAATAATTAATTAGTTTTAAGACCAGTTAATAAGACAGATAGTTTCGAGTAGTATACACTACAATATTAGTCACAGCATAGTAGCCAATTATACATGGCAACAATTAATTTTTTTCCACATGTTTTATATCACATCATATGGTTATTCATTGTAGAAAATATATATATTTTACGAGATATTACGATAATTTCGAACATCAGTAATTGTTACCCAATATAAAACTACAACAAAAATTCACTATAAATTTTTAGTCAATATTAAGCTGATTTTATAAAAAATAAAAACAGTTAATTTTTCACAGATATTTCCTGTGTTAAAATACATAAGGATAGATATTAAGCTTTGTGTAGATTATGTTTTTAACATTAAAAGTAAACATAATTTTATAAAATAAATATAAAATACCCTTTTGTGTTTGTAAATCCATTTCAATATAAATTTCACAACTCTGTTGGTTCCAAATGGGTGCTTAGCTTGTTGTCCATGTACTGCATTTTTACAACAACTGGTTGTGAAATTGATGTCGTCAATGAAGCATCTTTCCATTGCTCCAGATTTCGACAGTGACATAATAGATGTATAGGCAGACCAAAACACACCAATGAAGGAATTAATAAACCGATATTTACCTTAAAAATAATTAAAGTATAATTAAAATATAATTATTACTTAATTGATCATCATACCCAATAGGGATCCCCATCACAAAGATCGGTGACAATCATAAAGAGAGGTTGCTGAATAGTGGAAGAAATGGCTGAAATAGCCAATAATAATCCAATCAATGACTGATGGTGAATGGAATTGAATGCCACGGAATAAAGACGGCCAACAGCGCATGGAATTAAACCCCGAATTAAAGTGTAGCAAACAAAGGTAGACACCTAAAACAGAAAATTATTAAAATCATGAAAATATCCTTAACAAGAAAGAAATAAAACATAATTCCTTAACATGAACAACATGTAACTATTATCGAATCAACACTAAATATCAGTAATCTATGCCAGGACAGGTTTAACTATTTATACTTTGGTATACAAATTAGTTCAGCAAAAACATGCCATACTCTTGTAATACAAAATCATTTCAGTGCAGTGTTGAATTAAAACCAAAGCTAAGCTATTTGGTGAAGAGGGATGTAATTGATTTATTTAAGGACTATATACAGTATAACTCTTATGTCATCATGGAAACATATTCCTTTACTAGTCACAGCATTGATATAAAATGAATGTTTCCTCAAATCATGAGACATTCGAATTCTAAGATTTTTAGTACGATGAAACTATCCAAATTTGTGCCAGTTTTGAGCTGCAAATGATCCTTGCTAAATGAAATTTTAATATAATAATCTGAAATTACGCCTATTTGTACAAAATGAAGTGATAAACAAAGTTATAAAAGAAGAATAACATGATAGGGTAAAATTCCCCTCCAAGGACAAATGGATGGTTTTAAATGTATGGTACCTCATAAGATTTACGGATAGATTGCATTCGATTTTAACTTGTAAACATACCTGAATAGTTAAAGATGGGATGAGCACAAGCAACCCGAAAATCACCATTAGAATTGAAATAATAAAAAATACTGTAGCAGTGTCTTTCAACTTTTCAATTTTTTTCTCCATTATTTTGGAAGCAATAAGTTTATTAGGTCTTTTTCGTTCTGGAGTAGAATTAACACTACTAGATATCTGATCAGTTTTTTCTACGAAACAGTGATTGAAAGATTTACGTGTACTCTGTACTGCATCTTCTACCGAATCAGGATTTACTGTTATCCTGGTTGGATTTATGCGACTATGATGAGTTTGAGCAGGTGACACTAACGACGACACCACTTTACTGTCATCGATTCGTTCCATGAATACGACTAATGGATTGGGAGTGAAAGCTTTAGGAAGTTCGTTATTGACTTGTTGATTGACGGGTGGAAAAAGTGGCGATTCTTGTTCAGTCGTTGTTGCATTGACAGTTTTCTTATTACGCCATTCAACAAATCCTCCAATAAAGTGAGTTGTTCCCAAACAACAAACTTGTAAAATTCCAAATATAAAGATGTACAGATCAACTGAAAAGTAATATTAATAAAATAAAAAATTTTATTTTCAAAAACTATTTAGTTATTTATATTCCATTTTCCACTTTTTGTTTTTTAATATTACCACTCACTTATGTATATGCTGTAAAAATATTTATATCACGATAATTTTTGTTAAGTGTTTACATTGCAACAAATTTGCACAGAGAACAGTCTAAAAATTACTATACCTGTTTCAATGTCATTTTGGGCACTATGTAAGAGCATCTGATTCAAGTCTCCAATGAAAAACATCATACGTAAATGTGTTCCAGACACAAATATTACACTCCACAAATACATTGGCATGAATATGACTCGATGCAGAGGCAAAATACTGGCTTGTGTATTAATTTCACTGGTAGTCATCTCTTTATCAAGGAGTAGTCTGTAAATCAAATAAAATTTTATTATATGTATATATCTATTTTTATTTCTTTTTGTACACATCTTATAATCTAATATTTAACCATAATTTTAAAAATTGTAAATATTAAACAGTTTAGTAAAAGTTCTATTATCTAGCAAATTATTGTTATTTTATAATTCAAAACGAATAAACAACTGGGAAAGTAAAATCAATGCAGCAATTTATTATTTTAAAAATTTTGTTTATTTAATAAAACCAATTTGAAAGTTTCGTGAACTTAGTTACAACTTGTGGTAACTAAACTTTTACTATAACATATATTTGCAATAAAAATTATCCTTACGGAGGATTTGGTCCTTTATAAGTTTCATCGTCTATTTTTTCATTTTGAAATTGTTCTTTTAAAATAGGTTTGCATTCACCTAATGGAAGTGAATCAACTCCAATAGGAATAACAATACTAGGAGCAGTGCAACATGTGTTAATTAATGCAAATAGTGAGAGAATGGCAAGAATTATGAAAAGAAGATTTAATGGTGCTCCAAAAGCGTAAAAAACCTGATATTTAATAAAATAAGTGCTAATAAATACAATCCGTACGATTAACAATAGATAATTATTTACTTTGAGAATTGGAAATACAACTGCCGACACTGCGTGAGAGCCAACCAGCAACCCTAAACTTCGAGTTTTGTCAGGACCAAATAGATTTGCTATGTAAAGAGATGTATAAACAACTATATTTCCACCAATACTAACTAAAGCTGATGCACAAGTGATTAAATAAGGTGAACCTAATTTAAATAGAAATAAAAAGTCATTTTAAAAATGATCTGTGTTAATTATGTAGATATATTTACTCGCAGAACTTATTGCAAACAAGATAAAAGCCGAACAAGTCATCAACCTGAAAAAGTCTTCACTTTCTAATAACCTTTATAACTAATTTGGCAATGTACTTACAGACCAATACTTCGGATCCATTTGGCACCACATTTATTTAATGTCCATCCAATTGGGAGGTTCAATACATTCATGAGAAATGCTCCCAACTAAAAGTAAAAATGTGTGTTGAATAGTATCAGTGTATGAAAAAAGTAATAAACTATTAACATTTGCATAAATAACTCCACAGTTAGGGAGATGTATAAGTAGGCCATAAAACATATAAATCCACATACAATTTATCTTGCTAACAAGGGAACTACACCAAAGGGAATAATAAATCCCTAAAAAATTGTAGTAAAATAAATCATTGTTACCTCAGAACAATGTCCCTTTCCTGTATTTTTTCACAATGGTACCAACAATGTAATATTGAAAGCCAAACTTGGGACTTTTTGCAATCTATTTGCAATATGGAATGTGTAATCTGGCTGTGTAAGAATACATAACTGTTTGGTTGTTAAGTAATCTAAAGTTTGAAAATATTGTATAAGATCCAATTATCTGGATCTTAGGATCAATCATGATGTCACAAGTCTGAATTAAACAAGTGTTTAAAAAGAATAAATGATACGTTTTTTATATAAATTGTAGTATAGTTGGTAGCTTCTGTATAAAGTGTGGGCATTGTAATTAAAATGTCCTGGTTCAAATCCTGTATATTTAAAGTTTTTTTTTCTGGCAAAATGATATAAATTTGGACTTGTGGCATCATGATTGGATCTTATAAAATATTTTCAAACTTTAGATCACTTAGCAACTAAACAGTTATGTATTCTTACACAGCCAGTTTACATATTCCATATTGCAAATAGATTGCAAAAAGTCCCAAGTTTGGCTTTCAATATTACATTGTTGGTACCATTGTGAAAAAAACTATGGGAAAGGGACATTGTTCTTAGGCAATAATGTTTTACTTTACTACAATTTTTTAGGGATTTATTATTCCCTCATTGGTGTAGTTCCCTTGTAAGTGCTGTTTAGAAAATATCATATACATTGATTTGCAATTAGAAAAATTTCAAGAAAATCTTGAAGATTGATTCAAGTTAATTATTACAAACTTCTGTTGCATAAGTATTGAGTATTATTTCTTAAAAGGAAATCAGTCATATTTTGTTCTCTGTGTAAATAATTGCTGAATGAACTCTGTAAACGTTAATAATTATTGGCAAATAATAGATGACCCAACTATATAAAAGAAGATCTGTCATTAATTTTATTTGATGAAGCAGTAGATTAGATTGATTGGTGACATTTCAGGCTAATTGAATCTTAGGATCATATAAAAAGTATAACTAACAAAGGAACTCTCGGAATTAAGCATAACTCTGATTGCATTAAATTCAAAGAAATAAATGCATTATTATTTAAATAAAACTCTGGCCTAATCTTGAGTTCCAGTGCTTTCAAAAAAATCTGATAATGTTGAAATTATATAATATAAATATGCACTTTTTCCCCACAATGCAACACACAGTCAATTTTTGAGCTACAAATCTAGCAACACTAACACTTAAGATTGGGATAGTCCTTTTTTATCCCACTATAACAAATATACTTCTAATTTCTCATTGTGAAACGAATTTTTTAATGTAAATTTGTTTATTGGAATTTGGAAAATTTTATTTTAATTAATTTATTACTTCTGATTGCTAAACTCCTCATATATATATATACATATACATAAATATTTAAATACGCCAATATTAATGTACTACTGACGATTTGCTTTAAGGCCATATAGTGTAGGTAATTAGTTTTATTTGTGTAAACTAAATAGCCATAGCTAAGAGGCTATTTGCATTGATCTGTGCAAATTTGTGAAAATAGATACTTCGAATTATAAATTGATATGTTAATTTCCAGATAAAAATAAAATTTAGAATAAATATAAACACATATTAAAAGAATTAAAAAATAATATCTTTGATTTTACCGTAAAACATTTATTCAGCCGCTTTTCCTGTTCTGGACAGCTCCTTTTATCATTGCAACAAGCATTAAATGACTGCATGGTCGATGATATAATTAATGACGAATGTTCAATTCCCACAATGGGAACTGCCATCTCTAGCGATCTCGATTGAGTGGAATTTCTGAATAAGTCATAAACTGTAGCCTTTGGTAATGTATTGAGCGATGTACATAGATGAGCATAATAATCTTCACTTTTTAATATACTAACTAATGCAGGCCAACCAAGCATAACTGCAGAAAATAGGATGTTCTCAATGACATAGGTAGTCAGTAGCCAATTTCGATTTTGATACGCTTTTGCCAAAGACGGCTCCATTTTTATTGGAGGTTAAATATGAAATATTTACCTGAAATAAATACAATGCTTATTAGTTTTATATTACCTAATTTAATTTATTAACAAACTACATTTTAAACAATTTAATTTAAATTTTTCAAATTTTAATTGTATTTTTTTAAATTGATCATGGTGCTTATTTATATCTATAAAAATTAATTACCACAATTTCTTGTTATGAAAACAACTTTCGAAATTTCCATAGCACAGATTGGTACAATGCGGATAAATTAGGGTTAACGCAATTTTTGATGTCAATGTGGAAGACCTAAACAGTGAATAAGAAATCAAATATATTTTATTTTATAATATCAGAGTAATAACTGTATTTCTAATTTACCTATATGCTTTTAAGATTATTTTCTTTAACAAACATCTTAACAGTTCTCCACAGATGATGATTCTGCTCACATTCCTCTCTTTCCCTTCTGCATCATGGTGTGTTTGGCTGCTGCTGTGCCGGTCAATCCATTTTCTGATGTAGGTATCACAAAGTGGGAATTCTACTAATCTAATGATGGTTCAAAATTTTATCACTATGTGGCATTTTATACAATACGAACAGTATTACATATACTACTAAATTTTATTTAGTATCAATAATAAAAATATAAAGGTCAGAAATACTGGATGATGAATGCATTGCATAAAGAATATAATAGAACGATATACATCAAAAGAAAATTATTATTGATTTTATTTTTTCCTAAACCATTTAAATTTATAAATCAGTTTAATTATTTGGATTTTGTACATGAAAATTAGGATTATCCAAACTTTAGATTTTTAATTATTATTTATTGTAAATGCAAACTAAATATCTAAAATAATTAAATTTTAAATTAAATTAATTTTGATATAGATTTACTGATAGTCAATTTGGATTTACATTATTATGTCTCTTGATATCTAATTGATACTTGTTGCCCATATGGAACAATAATAAATTTAAAATATTGTGAGGCGTTCTTCACTGTCGGCTGGGCACGGTCCCCAGTGCGACAGATTCACAACTACCTCACTCGGAATGAGCGGAGACGGATGCATGGTTTGTTTGTTTAGGCTTTTATTATTAGAGGCTGCGACTCACATCACTGTCCCATTCCCATTACTCTCTCGGTTTGCCGGCCACATGCTGATTGCCCAAGCTATCGACACACAGCCATATAACTTAGCAACGCGTTTCCCGGTTACGTGGGGCGGCCATACATACCTTCAACAACCATACGACCACCACAGAGTCCAACGTACCCTGTCCTGGGTATCTCCGTTCGTAGTAATTATCGGAACAGCCAGGTCTGTACTGTTCATCTTATTGCTAGGGCAGGTGGTAGCAAACTGACTGTTCATTTGTGGCTGAGCCCCCCAGGTGGTACGAATGGATGTGCCCCAGAGATCATGTGATCGGGGGTTTGCACTGCCCTCTAGTGACCGCTGGTCACAAGATGTTACTTTATTCTTATCTATATTCCAATGTATGCACAGCTAGTCCCATGTATTAGTAATTATTTTTGTGTAATATTAATCGTTATTAAATCCTTATATTATACGATACACACGGGTTCAGACATTAGACCAAATAGCAGAACAGGGTGTCAGAAGTGTGTGACGGGGATTTTTTCCAAGCTAATTATAATCATTAAAATCTGGTAAAAACCCAAAGAAAAATTATCTGATTTTGTTTCTTTTCTCAAAACAACAGAATTTATTTAATAAACTAATTAAACAATTAATATATATTTGTAACGAGATTAAAAGTCTCGTAGTGCCTTTTAGAGTTACCCGACCAAAAGTCGCGGTAATGTTTTGTAAATAAATAACCTGACAATCGATTAACTCTTTAAGCAAAGATTAATTGGTTGTCGTAAGTTATTTATAAGTATTTAATGTGTAAAATCTCTTAGTTTGGACCTGTGTAGCTATAATTGGCTAAGTAGGGTTAACTTTAACAAGATGCTAATTATGAGAGCACATGTCCTCGTTGTAGTAAGTGCCCATTAGATGGCATTTTTTTGGTGGACGACTTTGGCCATTTCATCCGATTGGATGGAAATGGAAGAGTGTCCAAAGCGTGGAGATTGGGTGTTTTCACCCCTTTTGTGTAGGAGAGATTAGTTGGCTATATAAGCCAACGCAGTGTTTTGTTCTCCCCTGACTTTTACTATCTTTGAATGTTTGATAACATGATTGATCTAATGCTTGATTTTGGTCACATTGATTGATACATTTTGTACAGACTAGCGAATAGCTTGACGTGGAAATGAATTCAGCGCGTACCTGACCCTGGAAAGCGACCGATGATGGCAACTTCTTATAGCTCTGCTTGAATTGGGGCTGGCACTGTACTGAAAAATGGCAGTGATCCGGTGCGTGGGTTGCGCGTCCGAATGTCACCAGTTCTCTGTGTATCAATGTGTTATATCCGATGAGACTTTGTCGAGTTAAAGAGTAAATTCTTTATCGACACGGGTAGTGAAAGGCGACTATTGCCCTGGACAGTTGGAGATGCATCTCCTTAGGTGTCGATGACTACTGTTCCCGGGATCATGAGGCCGCTCTATTTGTCTTTTCAGTTTGCCACAAGTATTACATGTACTCGCATGTTATTAGTTTGAGTTCAGAAGCGGAAGGAATCCCTCTTGCTCACAAGGAGCTGTTGGACGATGAACAAGAAATCGGTGCAAAGTGCCGCGTGAATCGTACGAGTGATATGTCGAGATAGATAAAATAATGCAACCGCATTATCTAACATCTCATGTATCACTCAAAGGCCTAATATTTCATTCTATGTCCGACCATGTGTTCTATTGTGTCCCTGATACATAACCGCGTGTTTGTAGTTAAGTAGTTTTAGCCATTCGGCCTTTCGTCAGTTTAATGTTAAAGTCGCGTACTTTAATTTCGCGCATCTCTTAGTGTTTAGTATTTTGTTGTAGTTTGGTTAGCTTAGTTTAGTTTAGTGTTGTGTTAGATTAGCAAAAAGTTTGCATAACTCCATATCCTGCTCTCACTCTATTTAGTGATGGTGATCAGAACCTGTCAAATTGTATTAACTTGTAAATATTAAGTAAATGTAAATGTAATTATTGATTGGTTATTTTGGCCAACTAATAAATCTTGTCCATGTTTTGATAAAAGATACTGTGACGAGTAGAAATCCCCAACACCCGGTTTTTAACAAAACCCTGTTAAAATTTATCCCCATGCGCGTAAATAAATCTGACTTCGTAATTTTCTCATGACGTTATAAAATCGGTGTTTATTATAACCGATAAAAGTTCCAAATTATACAATGATTAAGAATTTAACAATTAATAATTTCCCCGTTATATAATGACTAATGACAATAATTAACAATTCGGTTCCATTTCTACTATCACTGTG
>JAQFZU010001077.1:0-15915 GCA_034696185.1 Henia vesuviana | reverse complement strand
TAAATTGCATTGCTTCCATAATATTTGTTTTCCTCCAAAAAAATTTATCGTAACAGTACTTCATTTAAGTTTTTTTGTCGATTTAAATCCCAACTAGCGAAGACCAACAACCACCACGCACATGTACAGCATACTGGATGAGTGAAAAATATTCGATTGGTAGACGATGGCTTCCTCATTTCATGGAAAAAATCCATTCATTTGTTTTTAAATACAAATTCTTGTTAAATATCCTTTTCTTTCTCGCAGTTAAATCCATCCGAGACTCGAGAGCATCTCGTGGCAAACGGAACAGCACAGTATTCCACAAGAGCATCCGCCACATCAAAAACACCAGTTCGAAGAAAGAAAAAGAAATTCGGAGCTGACGTGCGCAGCTTAATGTTTGCACCGCCTCACGTTACGACTGCTTGATTCGTTTTCGTGGGGGTCCGATCGGTGGGATTTGCTGAGTGGCCAATGCGCGAAATGCTTCTGCTATGAGATGCGGATGACTGTGGATCATCGTCTTCCAGCCGTTCGTGTCCATTACGTCAGTGGCATGTCTAAAGATTGAATTAAAATTAATTTAATCAATTAAAATTTATTTTTGAAACGTACGTGTTTATAAAATCGATCGCTTGGGCTTTCAATTGGTCTGCACTATGAAGATCAGCCAGAATGAGAACTTCTGCAGCATTTTCAATAGAGAGGTTGGAACAAAGCGCTTCTTCGCACATGACTTTTAGTCTTTCAAGGGCGTACTATTGATAATAAAAATAGATAGTTAAGATCGAACTAACAGGTGCTCGTTGAGTATTTAATATACCTTATCAGCGGCTGCTAATAAGTCGTCAGCCATTTTCTCTAAATTGGGTGCTTTACCAGTGTAAATAAACCTTAACATTTCTCGTAGAACTTCGTGGTCAACGTCCGTGATTTCCACTCGATTCTGTGTAAATAAAAAAAAATATTTTTTTAATTTATCTGATAATTTTAGATTTTCTTTTATCTTACCTGTTTCCTCTCTTCCATTTCATGTTCGAACATGGCTGCAAACACAGGTGATCTCGCTTTACGATAACGATAAGATTAAAAATTTGTAAAAATATATTAAAAATAATTATTTTACCTGCTAAAATAGCTTTGTGAGCTTGGAATTCTCTTCCACCAACACTTAAAATGACGTCGCTAAACCGTTGATTTTCAAACAACATACCGAGATCATCAGCTAAACGGCATTCAGGTACTTTGAACTGGACAGCGTTGGACTGGCCTGAGATATTGACTGAGTCAGCTACAACACTGACCTAAAGTACATTCAACAAAAAAGAATAAAAATCAAATTTCCAAATTATTAATTAAAATTCTAATTATACCTCGCAAAACAATGTTAATTTATCATCAGGTAGTAATCCATTCGCTTCATCCAATAAGAAATCCCTCCTGATGAATTTTTTAAAACCCCAATCTTTGCCCTGAACAAATCGGTAGGCTCTTTGACTCTCTAAAAAAAATTTAAAAGATGTAATTAAAAATAAAATTAAAGTTTTTTAAAATTAATTCATTACTAACCCATTGCTTTGGTTTCTTCACGTTTGGCATTAAGAATGGAAAACTTAAATTTGGCTCTAACTTCGCTTTTATTACAAGAGACTAGGAGTAAATATAGGGACAGATAATCTTTGCTCTCTTCATCCAATCCTTTAGGATTAACTCGCAGGCACCTATTATTAAACAAACACAAAACAATTAAAAACTCATCTCTTCAAAATAATATTTATTTAGCCAACCATTTTAACTTGTCGTTAGCGCCTGCAGAAAACGTGGAACTTTTCAACACTTCGCCCATTTCTTCCCTGCAGAAGCTGAAGTTATTTATTGTCCACATATAGGAAAATTTTACGACTTTAACCTGAAAGGAAAATTAAAAAGAGGTGTATAATTTTAAACATCTCTACACTATTTAAATCACTTTTATTTGCAACCACACACGAATAATTTTCCATTTGCCAACCATAATCATCCAGTAATTTTCCATCGGATAAATATATGATTGGCTTTCAAAAGACGCCTAGTTAAGCTCCCCCCGAGAGAGTATTTGCATTAACCACATAACTCGAAGGTCAAATGAGTTCTCTCAAACATTCGACTCCACGTGCTGAAGGTCATTTGAACAGCGTGACCTCCAAGGCTCGTCTCAAATAGATCCAACTCTCATCCTGCGAGGGTAAGAGCAACCATCGGCAAGGTCACCCCCTCAGAGTTTATGGTCAAAGACCAGGATATTCCGAGTAAAAACCCCGAAAACATATGTCGAGCAAACACGTTAAGCCTAAAACTAAAAAATTTTAATAAACAAATAATTGAGACCTTTAAAAAATTTGTTGAAGTCCTCAATAATTTCTAAACTCACTTTCCCTGAATTTTAGCTATTGAAAAACCCTCGCAAATTGGGGTCAATAACAATACTATTTATCACCACGGATTTACAGAGATCAACTGGCGAATTCCCACCAAATCGATTGTAACAATTATCGATTTTAATTACTTTTAAATGTTCCAATTTAAATGTGGAAATTATTTAATTTAAATTGTAAATAGATATTTATCCTGAAATTAATTAATCAATAGTGAAAGTTGTTTTTGTAGTGTTTACCATTTAAACAAATCCGTGTACCCTGACCTTATCATTACACATACTTTTGAATGTATTCAGTTCAGGGACAGGAAGTTTGAAAGTAAAAAGTACATTTTAACAGCAAACGAGGACAAAACTATTTGTCCTTTAGTCATCCGTGACACATTAGCTATGGAAATAAATGTGCCACGTGTAGACTTAATGTGAGAATCATCGAACCTGAATTTTAAAAACAAAAAAAATATTTTTGAAAAAAAAAGTCAAAACATTTAAAAATGGCTGCGATTTAAATTAAATCCGTCTTCGATTCGATTGTTTAAAAAAATATATAAACGTAATAGAATTGAGGTTTATTATTTCAGGATGTTGAAAGTGTTTTATGTAAAAGTTGAAAAATCAATAGACACTTTGCGCTTTCGTACGCAACGAAAATACGCAACACGAAACGAAAAAATTTTTGCCAATTCCAAAAACATTTTTCCGTTTTGGTTTTAACAGGTTGCGTTACTCGAAATGTGCTTAAAACGAAATTAAATTTTCCAAAATTTAAAACGTGTATTTTCGTGGCAATTTGAAATGGTGATTCAGCCATTAACACCATTGAACCACTAGTAGACTCATTTCAATAGGCGGAATTATTTAATTTTGAAGCCATAAACATGAAATTAGATTACCTTAAGTAACTGGAACCTTAGTTATTAGTAATTGTATTCATTTTATGGCCGATTTTATGTTAATACTAAACGTGAATTTGCTAAAACATTCACGAAACTATTAGATCGGTAGCCGTAATGGCCGACCGATTGTTGCTTCGTGCGCATGCTCGCAAATTGAGATTGCGGTTCAGATGAGACCGCAAATTTAAAAATTTTGCGGATTTTGTATCCACGAAACAAAACAATTTCGAACAATTTCGTAAAAAAATTTCGTTTCGTGGCTATATTTTTTGCGCCGCAAAAAACGCAAAGTGTCTAATGCATGTAAATATCAAGGCGATCGACGAAGATTTTAATACGCAAATGAGTTTCAATTTTCAAATTATCACCTCACATGCATACACGTTCAATAATAATAATAATAATTTTGCATTAATAATTCACTTTTCGGCCTCTAGAAAAAAAGATTTGACGACGATTTTCTCTACAATTGTCTCTTTCTGCCAGTTGTCCTTCAAAATTTTAACTTCACTCATCAAGGACGGCAGCTACGGTTTATGGCGATTTCATGGGGTAAAGCGGGAGTTGTTGTTTCTTCAATGGTTTTTTTTTTTTTTTAAATTAAAAATAAATAGTCGTAAGTAATAAATTTTTTTAGAGTTGGTAAATAATAGGTTCATTTTAATAATTTTAATGTGAGCGAAAAAACATTCCGTGCTTAAAGAAAATTGAAGTTAAGCGAAAAAAAAGATGAAATTAGTTAAATTAGGAGCTCGTTTTGCCCTTGCGAATCCTTTCACAATAATTTGGTCAATAATTCCCATTGATTTTCCACTTCCCACTGCATTAAAAACCGAGTCTGGTTCTAGGCTCGCTATCATTTTGTGAGGGATGTCGGTCAAGGCTGGTTTAGTTCATAAAATTCAGGCGGTGTTTCAAATTTTATACATTTTCTACTCGGAGTAGTGAACTTTTTAAACGCCACTCAACAGTCCTTGGATTCTCAATTTCTCAAGGTACACGTGTCGAGGCAATTACGAGCAACCAAACTACAATTTACACACTAAAAACAAACTACAAAAAATTTTTCAAAATAAAAATCCAATCGACATCTCGTGTGTGTCACGCAGAGCGATGTGTACATTTAAAAACGGTAGCCCCACATTGATAAATCAATTGATCCACTTTTACTCGGGTCACCAAGAGTGTAAAAGTGAAGAGCTCGTAAAGATAAAAATTATTTTAACACGAGAATATTCTATAAAAGAAATTTTTTAAAAAACAACGAGACCAACACCCACAATGACACGCTCTTAGCCCCGAGTCAGGTGAGCAGGGATCAGTGGCAGGTTATGGCCATTAACCTCTCATTACCCGCTGGTGGCAGCCGCGGTTGAAGACCTCAAGGGGTGCAAGAACGAGAGAGAACTCAGTGAAAGTAACGAGTGGTCAAGTTGACAAAATTTTTTTCCCCCCATTCGCATAACGTGCAATGAACCCGTATTACGTGATCCATTCAACATACAATGAGTTTAAAATAGAAATAAATTAAAAACCTCAATTGTTAAATATTATTCAAATTTAAAATTTTAATTAAATAAAATTTACCTGCGTGTAACACCAATTTTCAGCAACTGGTGTATTTATTTCATTAGGTGGCGGTGGGCTTGGCACTCGAGAAACGGCCATTTTAAGTGACAAAAGCACATCAAGTGGTCACGACTCTCAGAGCCGGTCAGAAACTCAAACACCTAAAAAATTAAAAATAAATAAATAAAAAAACCAAAAACATATTTTAATATCACATTAATTATTTATAATCATTATATATATACCCAACAATTGCCAAAATTAAAATAATAAATTAAAATTAAAAAAAAAAAAAAAAAAAAGTTATTCATCTTCAAAGGCAATTTCCCAAACAATTTTAGCAATTCAAAACCACAGTCGGTGCACAAAATCTCAATCAACGAGTTGAATAAACTCCAACCATCATGTCAATGCTCTGCACCACAAACTAACTTCCATTTCGTATTCTTCCTCTTCCTTCACTTTAAAAAACAATGCAACTCACCGAAAATACATTTAATACATTTTTTAAAAAAATAAACTAATTCGCATATTTAAATATCAATACCCTTCCTCATCCCAAAAAAAAAAAAATGGAACACGAAAAGAAAAAAAAGGAGCACAATAGTTCAACAGTCAATTCAATTCATTTCCACACGATTAATTTCCGTTTTTGTTTTTCTAAACCATTTTAAACGATCGAGTGAAATGTGTTTTTAAGGGGCTTTGACCCTTATTTTTTGCATCTCGAGTTATATGTGTATCGACGAACCAGGACTCGAAACGTACCGTAATAGAGTATATACTTGTTAGTGACAAAATCTAGGTTGCCTCTATGTACCAAGACGCAAGGAGAGCGTAGACAAAAGCCTGTACTAAATAAATAAAACAAACTGTCACAAAAACTCCCGCCCAACATCTGCCTTATCTCTCATACCAGTTCAATGAACTCGGTTTAAAGACTAAATTGGCCCTTATGTATTTCTCTCTACCAATTAATAATTCCCACATATATCTACTTTAAAAATAAATTTTCCTAACCAAAAGGTAATCACGGTTCAATTACTCTTTATAATGAATTTTCTTCATTTCGAAAATGACAATTTTATCGATTTAAAAAATTATTTTTTAATTTTTGTATTTATAAAAATTATTAATTTCTAGATACAAACAAACGACGACCCGAGTGTACAATACAGGTCAGGTCAGAGCCTTAAAATGCTTCATTACTGACGGATGCGATGATCATTAAATGCCATGGATTTGTCCCATTTTCTTTGCTGGAATAAGTTAAAATGTGTGTTGCGAACACAGCTTGTGCAACGCGATCCTCGTTTTAATTAATTTACCCTAAATTGTATTCAAATCTATTCATCGATTTAAATTAATAAAACATTTTTCCTACTTGTACTTTTTGAAATATATTTCTGTATTTTTTATTACGTGCCACATTATTATATTAATCGAAACTGATGAGTGCACAGTAGATGAAATTGGAATCCGCCCTCAATTGCGTCAACACGAGTTGGATAAGGAAACAATTGGTATTGGAAATGCAATCCATTATTCGATAGATTTTTCTAGGGGGTTTTTTTAGCGGGTTAAATTTGCATTTCACCCGGCAATTGGTGAAAAAGAGGAAATCCTGCTGCGATATTACATTTCAAGGACACCATATTTCACGAAACATTGAAATATAATAAACGGATGCGTATCCTTTAAAAATTCAAGGCATTGGAATAAATTTAACTAGAAAATTTGCATGCGAACCATCAACTTCAAATTAATTAATGTAGGGTTAGTTCTTAACAAACTCAAAACATGTCCAATTTTTTTTTTTTGCTTCTTTAATTGAAACTGCAACATAATTACGCGTTAACCTCAGTTTTAACGTTGTAAATAAAAATGTTAAAAATTAAAAAAAAAAAAAAAAAATCTTTTTTCAAAATTTTTTAAACTCAATCAGATTCCATGGCCGACATTAGTAAATTCCTTACCCACCCTTCTGACCAGTCAGTGCGCTCAGGTCATGATCTGGAATCATCAGTGATGGTCCAGCTGCTACTCGCACCAATACGTGACCTGCACATGTGGCGTCCATTAGACACATCTGCTTGTTAATGATACACTATCGACATATTATCTAAAATTGAACACCTCCCAATACATCGATTTTGAATCACGCATCGAATTGACTCAAAATTTCAATTGCACCGAGTTAAGCTCTTGTAAACTGACACAGGTCATTGAGAAGGCAACAAACCCGCTTGAACTACATTTCGCGATACACTTATTACTACCAAAACCGATCGATAGAAATCAATTGATTTTAAACCAAACCAAAAAAAAAAAAAAAAAAAAAATTGCATTAAAAATGCTTTAAATAAAGAATAATTTTTAGTCCTACCTTGATTGAATGTCATCCACGTGTCGATTTTTGTTTAAGAAGAAAAATAATCGCAAGTTAATGTCGATTAATAAAAGGTTTACAATGATGCCTTCAGTAATAACAATAAATAATAAGGATAATAATAATAAATGCGTGTATCCATCGGTTGGCGCGAGGCGTTTAAACTCGCGAATAATGGTAACGAGTGTGCCGTTAAGACTTCAACAACTCGCTAGAAATGGGTCACTCTGACCAAAGAAGCAATCAGGAAACTGGGCTACCCCACATTGAAACACTCAGACCTATAAAACAATACCTGGTCCAACGCCTTTGGCTGCCCACTCTTACACTCGACAGCTTCGCTGCAGAACTTATTTATTATTTCTTCTTTTCATATTTCATTATTTATTCTATTGATTTTTACTATTTTTTTTTATTTTTAATCATATTTTAATTACTAATTTTAATATTTAAAAAAATTTTTTTTGTAAATAAACCGATTAATTTCAGGCTAAGATTTTGTCCTCTTTATCCCATAACCCAAATGAGGGTAAAGATATTTTTTTTTCCTTTTCAATTTTTTTTTTTAATTTTAAATTATTTTTGTTAAATAAATAAAAATGCAAATTTATAAATGAATATTAATTTTTTGGGTTAGAAATTTTTTTTAAATTTTTTTTTTTGTAATTTATTTTTTATTTATGATTTTAAATTTGTAATGACATGATTTTTACGATTTTTGCAATTATTATGCGACACATTGGTATATTTACGATGTTTAGGAGGTTTTGGCACGTAACCTCTTTTATGAATTACACAAAACTGAATATTGCGTTATGTAAGACCTACTCCATATTCGTTTTACAATACAAAGGAACTCAGTGCGTGGTGGAAGGTTACGACCGACCACATTTACCCATCAAAAACTATCAATTATTTCACATACCCATCGATTCGCATCAATTTCTAAAACCAACAACATAAAATTCTCAACAAACAAAATCCAAAACCAAAAAACTCCATTAAGTCGTTTAAATACCAAAAATTATCAATTTTTACATTCCACTTATTTATTTATTTCAATAATCAACAACCAAACAAATAAAAAAAATAAAATTTGATAAATATAACCTAACCTCGGTCATATTTCCTATTCAAAAAAAAAGTGAAGGGAGTGAAATGCTTGGAAAAAATGACGAGCCCAAAATTTCCCCCGAACAAAACCCATTAGGCTTAAAAACGATTG
Source organism: Henia vesuviana (assembly GCA_034696185.1). Taxonomy (NCBI): domain Eukaryota; kingdom Metazoa; phylum Arthropoda; class Chilopoda; order Geophilomorpha; family Dignathodontidae; genus Henia; species Henia vesuviana. Next base: position 7,435 of record JAQFZU010001077.1, on the reverse strand, counting down.
GAAGGCATTTCAGTTGAAAAAGCAATGCTAAATTTAGCAACAGATTGTGCTAAAACAGAATAAGAAAAAAAAATAAAACTGTAAAATGTACCTTTAATCAATAAACAACCCAATGATGCGGTCAAGGTCGCACGATACCCAATCGCAATTCGAAAAAATCCTCGTGCAAAAACAACAAACCAAAAAAAAAAAAAAACTTTAAAAAATTTAAATAAAATTTAAGCATAAAACACATTCCACCGGGTAACCTCGAAAAGTGCGAAAAGCCAATAATGATGAAGCGACACACGAGAAAATCTCATCTTGCGCCACCTGAATAATCATCGTCTCAACATTAAAAAATTTATATTTTAAAAAAAAAATTATTTAAATTGATAATAAGTAATTATGTAATCCTTCGTTTAAATTGAGATTAAAACCACCTGGCAACACGCAGGAAATATATTTCTCCCATTTCAAATTTGCCCATCAAAAAATTTTTCCCATTTTCTTCGCATTGCACAAGAACCTTCAAATAACCTCATCTTAAGCTTAATCTCGATGACTCAGCCCGACTAAAACTTCGCATCAGCTCGGTTAAGGGAATAATTCGATTATATTATAAACAATTTCAATGTATTAAGCTATATTTTAGTCCATTATTTGCTTTTTGTTCGTTAAAAACGAATGGGTATTAAAAAAAATTGGCAGTTTGTGCGTGCGTCGAATTTTTCGCATTTTTTTCCAACTATGGATTTTTATTGGTCCTTGAAATGTAAATTGGAATTATTTTTTAATATAAATGAAAGGAAATGATTGAAATTTCATTCTGTTGAATAATAAATAAACAGCTGAGTTGAGGTTTTCAGTGCGCTTTGTCTTGCCAGGACGCTCGAGTCACAGTCAACTCAAGGCCAGTTACCATCACAAAAGCGTTTCGAAATGAATAAATATCGGTTTAAATCTTACCTTCGAACTGCCTTTCTGCCTGCTTCGTTTCCACCGATACACTTGAAACCCATGTAGCACACTTTTTAGTATGGAAATTTTCCCTCCGAACCATGTACCAACACGAATTATACCACCCGAAAGCCGCAGCAAAATAAAAGCTATGGCCGGCTGCCGCCTACTAACATACGGGTTCTCAGAATCTCATCGCGCAAGCGCTTTGTCGATTCTTTTGGGTGTTACTAAAACCAGAATTATGGAAATAAACTAGAAAAACGGATAATAAAGTTGTTTTCTTTAATTAAATAGTCGAATATTTCGTTAAAACGAGTTTTTATTAATATTTTAAAATTTTAAAAACTTATAATAAAAACTTAAATTTGTGTTTAATGTAAATAAACTGCGAGATAAACAAAGAGAAAGAAATGGCAATGGAAAAGCACAGCCTTGGCATAATAGGCAACAAACAGACTGAATAACAAAGCTTAACCCTATCTCACATGAGAAAATAATAGTTTCAAAGCAACATTGCCCTGATTATAAACAGAGAACTAAAAATATTTTTCAACATAATTATTAAAAGCAAATAAAAATCACAGATAATTTGATAATAATGCACCAAATAAAGTTTCTTCTTTTTCAAACAAAAATCAAAAATATTTATAATTTTAATTTACAAGTCAAATACAGTAAATAATTCAAAATAAAAAAAAGTTAATTGTCAAGACATGAACCCCTGTTCCGACTCCCTCCAACCTCCAACACTCGTCCTCATTTCTGTTTTTGATGTCTTCCCTCCCTTCCTGACCCGTATTCGTTTTAGGGCACCAAAAAGATGAGACTGCATCAAGTTAGGTGCGTTCTGCCTCAAGTCCTATGGGGAAACAAAGGGGACCATGGCTTTAAAAAAACGAAAAAAATGGGGACAGAATTCAGTCGACGACCGCAATGCATTAGCAAAACAGTCATTTCCAGGCACCGGAAATGAACGATTTTTGACCTCTCTTTTTTTCAAATTCCATCTGAAGAACCATCGATTGATTAATTTTAAAAGAAAAAATGTGTAAATCGAATTAGTTAATTAATGAACAGTTGAAGAAATAAAGGAAAAATAAATAATGTTGTTTTTCGTGTTTTTTCAAAAATATCTTATCGCGTTTGATTTTTTGAATTTTTGGCACACTTTTTAACTGCATTGGATTTCTAAAAATCTTGATTTTTACTATCAACCTCCAGATTGGCCTTTCAGGTCAAAATTCTGATTCTTAAGTATATGACCCATTTGTTCTCATATTTTTCATCTCGAGTTGACCGTTGCTTAGTTACTTTAGTCGACGTCAATTCACCGATTGGTACATGTGCGACTTAACGGAAATTGAACTCTATGCTTTAGTTTTTTTCAAGCTTAATACAATTACATATCATAAAAATTGTTTATATTCAATTATGAATCATCAAAACGTTAAACATTTTTTTTTTATTTAGATAAAAGTAGCCAAAATAAATATTTGAATTATTTCGTCACTTTGATATTTTATTAAATTATGACTAAAGTTTTATGAGAGAAGTAAATAAAATTTATTACTGTGATTAGACGTTTTGGTGTAATCATTAAATAATGCGGAAGCCTATTTTAAAAATTAAAAAAAGGAATACTCGGCGGAAGTAATAGAGAAAAGTTATACCTGAAACATTTAATTCTCAAACCTCCTTCGCTCTCTATTACAGTTTGTTGATCCATTCACCGGCATCCGATCGAAATACGAGAACAGACAGGTGAATGTCGAGCCATCACCTGGCACCGTGCAGAGCAGGTCAGGACACTTGTGCACCCAACCAGGCACCTAAATAACCCACCCTTTGTAACAATAAAGCTATATCCCTAGTAATTTCAATTAGTTTAGTGTATATAACGACTTGTTTAAGCGTCGATTTATTTAAATTTTTATTGTTTACGGTCGTGATCGAAAGTCATTTAAAAAGGTTGAAGCATCGGTGATTTAACAAGTGGTCTTAACGTAATAAACTTAGGGCCACTGATTTACTGCACATCATTTCACACCTCGTGTGACAAATCACCGCCGGATCATAACAAGGTCATTAACCTTTTCTCTCTTTCGTCCATCTTTTACTTAAGCTGATAAGATGACGATGACTCGAACGCGAGGCAACTGAGAGAAAGTTCTTTTCGGCTTATAAGAGATGAATCGTTATAAGGCAAAATATCAATTTTGCAAGTCGTTCACCTCACTTACTACTATATTGCTAAATAATGAAACAATAGGTAACAAAATTTAACAAATTTGGGAAGAAAATTTCATTCGTTTCAAGATTAGAAATATAACTGATATGATGAAAAAACCAGTTTTGTTATATGTCCGTCGTGATATAATAAACAACCGTTGAACTTGTGTATGTGTGTGTGTAGGGTGGATGACTTGACCGTGAACTTATGACAAGTTCCCCGACCCCGCCTACTACATAGCATGGCGCAGGGGTGGTGTGGTTTGAATGGAATGGAAGCTGAGCGACTTTTACAAACGAAACGACCGGGGTCATCCAGAACTATCGCACGAACGAACCAGCCCTAGTCACCCCACCTCACGCTTTCCCAGTTATGTATATGTGCTATGCGATTTGCGCAACAATCCCCCCCGATACCCCAGCATCGACCCTCGTTGGCTTTTGCTTTGCATCGGGCTCGTTCACACGCGCTGCCCTGCTCCATATGCGCTTCACCCTCAGTGCGCGAACCATGTGACCTGGGCGGCCACAGAGGGCGCTGCCATTCGTGGATGAAGAGTGCAACAAGTGGAGCGTTGAGGCTGCTATAGGACAATTTGACGCCGAATTAATGATCGAATGAAGAAACATAAAAAAAAATTTTAAATATTTTTTTTTAATTGATTTTTGATGCTGGGGTTTGATTTAGTCGATTGCGGCTTGGAAACAAAGTGTTTTGGAGCGTGCGAAAGGTGAGGTAATGATTTTCGTCATATTACGAGATTTTGTTTGGAGGTTTGTACTTGAAATTGATGCCGGTAGGGTCGCACGTGCCGATATTTTGTTTTGACCCATATCCGGCACTACGGCCTGAATGCGTTCCAATTTGGCGCGCATTTGCACTAGAACTGACCTATTTACTTTTCAGGTCACGTATAGACCCGCAAAATTGAAAAAATTGTTCAGCAGGAAACTGGTAATGGTAACAAAAGTTGTGCCTTTGGTGTTAGGAAAGTTTTTCTATTGACCTAATCAAATTTGTTACATCAAAAAAAGGCCGATTTTATGAATTGATAATATTAAAAATGGTCATTATTTTTTATTTTTTTTTAAATATTTTTTTTTCACAAATTGATATGAAAAAGTATTGCTTTCCCTTTTGATGATAACTCGAGGGGAATTCTTGGAATTTCTCCTCGAGGGTTCCAAATATCTTACGTATGAATGAAATCGATGTGATTCACATCCTTTGTTTTCTACCATAAAATTTTTATGGACCGAATTTGTAAGAAAGTGTTAGGTTTTTTTTTTTATGGTAAAGTTGGCTTTTATGAGTATGACGTCAATGTTTTTTTTTATTTTATGGTCAACTTAAATTACTTGTATATTGCGAAGTTATGGAGCTTTTGTGTTTATTGTTGCATTATATAAATTTTGGCTTTTTTTTCTTTCATTTAAAAAAATTATTCGCAATAAATAGTTTTAATTGACAGATTTAATTGAGATGCTACAATGGTTTTGCAACTTAAGACTAGTTTGATTTAAATGGCAATTAAATGTCGAAAAGGTTAGAAACTTTGAAGTTGAACTCATAAAATTATATAGGTCAAAACATTCTCAACGACAAAGCCAACATATCTTCGTGTGCTGTACCTCGTTATCAGTTGAATTTAATTGATTCTAAGTTGCTATGAGTTACACGACTTAATAAAACGATGTTAGGGTGAACTAATTTAAATGTTGAAAAAAATCCCAATTACTTAAAAGAAATTTGTTTATTTAAAGTGACTTGTATAACTTTATGTAATAAATGATTACTGCAATGTTATCATTAGATAAAAGAATGAAATTCTCAGAAAATAATTCAACATTAACCATTAAAGATTACAAACAGAATTTAATTATAATCATTATTAGTCATCGCTGAAAAACTATATATTTTTTAAAAATCTATTAAAATAACGTTGAAAAATAAGCGCAAAGTGAAAATACTTGTAATCTTGTTATTGTTATATTAATGGATTTAGTTTTATAAAAATATGAATGTTAATGCTTTCTTAATTGCAATCGGTATATAAATATTTTATCCATTATTATATAAAACCTGAATGAATGGTATTATAAGTAGCCAGGTGTGTATGCGGATCTTCATCACACTCTCAAACATCCAAATGCCGACCATCTGCTTTTTGATTAGGATCACAATATCTCAAGTCTATTGCATTTTCACCTGTTGGATGATCGAATGTTAAATGTAAAAATTATTAGAACACAAAAATGCCTCAGGAATACAAGTATTATTATGAATTGTGTAGTATGATTATGTATTTAGCTTAATTGCATTTTAATGTCAAATAAAAAAATTTTACGAATTATTTTTGTCATTTTGGTATAAGACATTGATTATTGACTCGCGTGGTGTTTCAATAAGTCGTGGAAAACAAATACTGCACCAATTACCAACATAAAGGGATTGCAATTTCTTCGCTGTATTTCATCAGCAAAAAGCATTACTTCCAGTAAAGCAGGTCTCCCTGCTGCGTACCTGCACTTATTAAGAGCCGAGATGGGCCTGTAATCCTTTAGCGAATAACTTTTACGATGGCTAAAGGGGAGCAATTTCTTTCTCGCTATAAAAATATTAATTTCCATAATTATATTACAAATGGATTACAATTTTAAATTTAAATTTTATTTTTTTAAATTCGCTGATTAAAAATTAAAAAGAAATTAAAATTGTAATCCTCTGCTAATATTACGGCCAATAGTGCTTGATTTATTTCTGCTTTCTAAGAAAATAAAAAAGGGGGATAATATTTTTCTTTATTAATGAAATTTAAGGTTATTTAAAATTCTTTGTAAATATTTAAACATCAATTAGTCAAAAGTATTGTTCCAGTTGCTCTCACCTTTACAATCATCAATGTTAAAGCTGTGATAGTGTATAATAGAAATATAAGCTGTAAATAAAGTAAAAATATTAATCCACAATTTTATTGTTCGCATCAATATTAATAACACATTTATAAATAAGAAAAAATGAAAAAAGGATAATACATTTAACCATAGAAAATAATTTGATTCAAATTGTGTTTTCAGAATCATTCCACCACTTAAAAACTGGCTTTATATAACATCAGTCAATATCATGCAAGTACAAACTTTACCAGTGAACTTTCAAGTCGATAAACCAAATAAATCTCAACAAAGTTCATACAATTAATCAAGTTTTACCATAGCAATCACTGATTCGCAAATTGTTTTAACCCCGATTCATCAGCAAGACCAGCCGTGAATGAAGTTCGTTGACAGATTTATTTCACTAAAGTCATTCCAAAACTTCCTCAATTGCCAAAAATAGATGCAACTTAAAAACTATTGATGGAAGATTTAACAATAAATTTAAATCAATCATAATTAAAATAAAATAGAAATTAGTTGCAAAGAAAATAAACCCGCAAATCGATCATCAATCAAAATTGAAAATAAAAGCTTTACTTATTTCTTCTGACTTTTAAGAGCAATTAACAGTTTAACTTAAATACAGGTTGTCATACTTTTAACAGAGAACGGAAGAAACTAAATTTACCTCATTAGAACGATTAAACCTATGCATATCATTGACCCCGAGTCTAATTATTCCAATAAAAATATTTTAAACTGTGGTCAGTGGCCAATTCATTTAAATGGAAATATCACACGATTGACTCGTCAACTGCTAATATAATATTCAGTAATGTGATTTTTTTTAATTACATTTAACTTAAAAAATATTATTATAATCTCTTAATACCGATTAAAGAAAACCACGAAGATTTAAGAAGTATTTCACAAATTTCTACATGAAACTAAAATACCTGGAAATGCTGTCCAAAATTCCTCACCTTGTAATGAATGTGACAGTAACTTGATAAATCTATGAGAAATCTTTAAATCTTCAGTATTTTTAAGAAAACTAGTTAAATTTCCTTATTATCTTCCCGCTGCTCTCGTGACCTATTAACTTACAAGTCAAAAATTCTAGTTTTAATTTCTGTATACGTTTAATCCTTATAAATCATTTCAAAATTAATTTTACAACATAAAATAAAAATAATGTAAATTTCATACGTTCAACGCAATCAATTTCTGCCGATGCAACGACCTGACGTATAAAATTGACCATCCGCTTGAAAACAATTTAAGTTTTGTTTACACGGGCAATGCTGATGGTACGATTCTAATAAGAATGGAATGGGATAAAATTGGTACCATTCGAAAGCTCTCGGCGAGCTGATCACAAATC
>JAQFZU010001076.1:0-15916 GCA_034696185.1 Henia vesuviana | reverse complement strand
TAAATAAATCCATAATTTTATATTTCTTGCAACATTAAACGATTGACTTTAAAAAGTAAGAATTTAAGCAAAATCCTCGTCACTTAATATTTGTATTCCCGTTACACTAAAATACGTTTTCCTGATTAATCTAGTTACACAGCAGAATAAAACCAGATGTGGATGACTCATGTCTGTTTTGTATAACAAAGATGAACTCTATCTCCAGTTACAAAGTACAACTGCTTTTCCTTTTTCCAAGTAGCTCGTCTTTTTCACGTAATCTACGGGTGTGAAACGGAAAAGTAAGACGAAATTTGATGATAAAATATGAGTTGGTTTCACTATCTAAACTTACATTTAAATAAGGTAAATTTACTAATTTTATTTCGAGTCAATAGAGTGAAGCAATATGACATTACACGTAGTTATTATGGTGTGACCTAGAACAGTCATGCAAAAATTATTATGGAATGTAAGGTAAATAATCTAAAGGCTGTGATTATTTTTCCTCGAAAGTCTTGTTTATAAAGGTAAAACAAAACATTTCATCATTTCTTTGGCTTTTCTATGGAACCTAATTTTTAATCTTTTGTAAGTAATAATACGGGCTTTATATTTCCTTACAATAGAAAATGTGCTATTATTCTCTAATTCAGCCAATGCCTAAGGAGAAAATATCATAGAGGTCAGGCAAAAGCCTTCTTTTAGTAATTTAATGAATTTTACCAGCTTTTGAATGTGTTACACATAAAATTTTTTATTTATTTCTCATAAAATTTACATAATTTTCTTATTAATGTAGTTCAACTATATTTTTTTGAATATTGTTGTTTGACAAATATATTCAGAGTTTTAATCTTTTCAGTTTATTCTTCTTTGTAGTTTAGTATTGCTTTTTTTAAGGTTATGTTATTGCACTACATATTTTTAGCTATTGCAATTATACTTGCAAATTTCAGGTTATTATTCCTTTGTATTGGTAAACAGGAAAAATGTTGTTGTAATAACTGAAAATTATTATTTATATCTTCCTGTGGTTAAAAGTGTGAAGAAAAGTGTTTTTTTTTTAAATTAAACTGTGATGCCTATTATTTTGTAATGGTAAGTAGAAAAGTGGTATGATGGAGATTTTGTTTACTAAAATTTAAAATTGCAATTTGACTCATTATCATACTTTTTTCTATTTGTTTTGCACATAAGTTTTGCAGGTGTAATTTCAGTTGCTATGAGGTTATGCATTTGCATTGTCTTGGCCTTATAGTTATAACCATAAGGATAGATCAGAAGTATATACCGAATTCATTCTTATAACACTATAATGTAAGATAAAGGAATTAATTGATAGTGAATTGCAAACTGTTCTTTAGTTGCATTAAATTACATCAAAAATAATGTTATTGTTTTTAAAAATTTTGCATGACATAATGAATATATTGAAATCAATTCATATTTAAATGTGACTTAGTTTAGTTATCAATAAAATAATTGTTGATAAGATTCTAGCTAGAAAAACACAATCCACTATTGATCAGTACTTTTTTTAGTATCTTATTTCCTGCACTTACAAAACTATTGATTGGTATTTATGTAATTTCTTTTTTTGAATACAAAATTAGCATTTAATTAAAATTTTAAGGTTTTTTTTATTTTTAATTTCAGTTGACCAAAGCGAAACATATTTTTTATGCATAAATTTTGCTAATGAAAAATGTTTTATCAATTGGTGCTCTTCATAAACTTTTTATTTATTTAGTTTTAATTTCTTTATTAAGTTGGATGAAATTTTTATTTAAAGAGTGGATTAAATATTTAACAGGAAAAGTAATTCTTTATAAATAGATATTATTGTAATTGTTGATTTTTTTTAAAAATTATTGATTCAAATGAATTTTGTAATAATTTTTTTTGCTACATTACATAATCTCAAATGTTTTGTGATATCACTGTGGATTAATACATGACTAATACAGTTATCGTAAGCCATTCCTTAAATTTCCTAAACTGGCCTAGTTTACAAAGCTAGATATTGGTACCATACAAAAGTGTGTTTAATGAAAAACATTTAAAATTCCTAACTAAATATTCCTACATCTGGAAATTACTATTACAAATTTTCACTGAAGAAAACTGAAATTTATAAGTTTTAAAACAAAACTTTATTTTGGACTGATTAATAGTTTAATTTAATAATATAAAAAATATTCATAAATTCTTATTGGTTTGTATTCAATTATTTTTTTTATTTGTTTACCCTTGTTAATCATAAACAAATGAGTTTTAAAAATTATTTTCATCTGTTTAGAAATTGTTTTGTGAAAACATGAAATAAACCTTGAAAACACATGACTTGAATACAGCTATTGAAATTTGATGCTGATTGATTTCACTATTTCATTATCGTTTATAATCGTAATTTACAAATTTCACTTGAATAATCTGAATTGATGCTTTTACAGCCATTGCCCTTAGCACATGTCAATTTGTTTTATCAATTTTCCTGTCTTTTATGACATAAATAAATAATATAAAATTTTTCTGAAACAATTTAATTACTTTTATTAAATATCAGTGGAAAATATTCATTACGTGGCAGAAATAATTTTAAAAATGTTAAATTTTGTTAAAATTTTTTTTCATGGTCATTTGGTCACTTTTTTATTCATAAAAAATAAGATATTCAATTGCTAAATGTCAAATTAATGGGTACATCATTGTCAAAGTCCGATTTGATTAATACTGTGTCAGCTGATCCCTGTGGCTGTTTGATGGTCTCTTACTCATGAATAGAAACAGCTGATTCACTCTATGATGGAAAGATATTTTTTCGAACAAACAATGAAAGTCACAAATGGTTTGTCAGGTATGATGCATAATGGATATCCTTGAAACTGTACTAAATGTGGTTTTATTCATAGTTAAATTAGTGTGTGCAGTAATAGCTCTTAGAATACTTGACAATTGATCGTCAATTGAATTAGATAAGAAATACAAAAACTTTCTATTAGAGATTATAGTTTCAAGTTTAAAATTTTCTAATATTGTATTATCAGACAAAATAAATGTTAAAAAAGATTTTATCACAACATGCGCATCAAAAATGCTGTTTTTGATGATTCAGTTTATTGTTTTAAGTTATTAATCCAAAAATGTTTTTTTTTTTTATTTAGGTCTATGATTAACCCCAAATTTGAGCGAAAAAGGTTTATGAAATATCCAAAATGGATGCTATATCTGTTTGCTCATCGAGTTCGAACAGGGGACCGAAGAAGAAAAGTCTATCTAGACTTTCCTTTCGACGCCTGTTTTACGCTATGCCATTTTTAAGTCATCAGTCTAGATCATCATCTCATCGTAAAAGGGAGGCCCGGATGACGGGACCACCAGTTTCAGGAATAGAGGTAATTTATGTAAATGTTATAATATGTAATCAGATGGCCACTGTTTTAATAAATCAAATTAATAAGTCGAAAAAATGTTTTTAATTCTTTTCTTGATTTTTTTCTGTTCGATCCAATAAGATAATGAAAAATCAACAAAGTGTATTAATAATATTATTATAGATTATTTTTAGTTGATCTCAAATATACTTGAAAATATTTATTTATTTTCTTATCTCTAATGAAGTCTAAATAAGATTTTGTTATGTTTGCTGCATTTTTTTGTATTTATTTATATATTAATTTTATCTTTTTAGACTAATGTTGAATGTAACCAATCAGCTGATTTGGAAATCTCATCTCTGTCAAGCCAGTCTCAAATGAAAGGCGGTACCTCTGAATTGATCGAATGTCCACTGTGTTTATCGGAATTACCAGTGAATTGTTTTCCGGTCATTTCGACTTGCTCTCATCGTTCGTGTTATGATTGCTTAAGACAATATTTACGGATAGAAATAACAGAAAGCAGGTCAATTAGGAAAACTTTTCATGTTTTTACATATTCACACTGCTTGTTCACAATTTAATTTATTTTTTAATTTGAGCAAACTTGAAATGAGACAGATGAGCAATTATGTTTAAAAACTAGAATTACATTTTCTTTAGTAACTTACTGTTAGTGAATCGTCTGGGGAAATAAAGGATTAATTAAATTTTCATTTTTTTATCTGGTTTTTGGGGTTGCTTTTAGCAAATTGCAGTCTGTTTGTGATAATAAGTGTTTTATGGTTAGATTTATATTGTTCTTTAAAGCAATATTGCTTTAGCATGATTGCCAAAGCAATTTGGCGAATTATGAGATAGTAAAATAACCAATATGATGCTCTTGAGGAAATAAAATGTCTAATTCAAGAATTGCTTAACCTTATAATGAATGGATTTTTGTAAACATTCAATTTTCTTATATGATTTATGAGAATGGGTCAATTTAAAGTTTAATCAAAGCATGCGATACGCTTTTCTAACTTTATTCTAAATAATTAGAATATTTCAATTCTCTTGTGCTTAAAATATTTGTTGCTTTAAGTAGAATTAATATGCTGCCAGTGAAAATTAATAATTTTTATTATTTTTTAAATTTATAATTGTTTGTTTTAGGATAAATATTTCATGTCCTGAGTGCACTGAACCACTTCATCCCAATGATTTAAGACTTATTTTGAATAATGAACTATTGATGAACAAGTATGAAGATTTCATGTTACGTCGGTTGTTGGTGACAGAGCCAGATGCCAGATGGTGTCCAGCCCCTGATTGCAAGTGAGAAAATTCAAATATTTAAAATAAAAATTTTTTAAATAAAAATATTTAAAAATTCAGTTTATAAAAGATAATAAAAATTAGTAAACGGAAGCTAAATTCAATGCAAATTTTTTTTTTTTAGTTTTGCTGTCATTGCTGTCGGCTGTGCAAGCTGTCCAAAGATAAAATGTGAACGTCCAGGATGCAATACTTACTTTTGTTATCACTGCAAGCAAGAATGGCACCCAAATCAAACGTGTGATGCTGCTCGTGCCCAACGTTCACCTAATATAAGGTCATCTTCTGTTAGTTTCACTCACGATTCTTTAATTCACAACCGACTGGGTGATGACATAAAATCTTGTCCAAGATGCAACATACTTATAGTCAAAATGGATGATGGATCTTGTAATCACATGACTTGTTCAGTTTGTGGCTCTGAATTTTGTTGGTTATGTATGAAGGAAATTTCAGATTTACATTATTTGAGGTAAATATTTGGATTATAATACATTTTTTTTTAATTAAATTTTTTTTATAGTCCTTCAGGCTGTACATTTTGGGGCAAAAAACCATGGAGTCGTAAAAAGAAAATAATGTGGCAATTAGGAACCCTCATTGGTGCTCCAATAGGCATTGGACTTGTTGCAGGAATTGCAGTACCTGCAATGATCATTGGTATTCCTGTGTGGGTGGGAAGAAAGGTTGGTTTACAGTATTGTAGAATTACTATAATTTGTCTTTTCTTATAAAACCCCCATTAATGCAAAGATTTGGGGGGAAATAATTAAAATTTATTTTTGAAACATTTATTGAGATTTAATATAAAATTTTCTAAAATCAAATCAGTTTTATTTTTAATTTAATTCAAAATATTTAAATTACCTTTTGTTAATTATACCATTAGTAATTTATTTTTTTTGCAATTATTTTTACAGATTCATTCAAGATTAGAAAATGCATCAAAGCACAAACGAAACATAGCAATCACAAGTGGTGTTACTGCATCAATTCTTCTTTCACCAATTCTAGCAAGTTTAGTAGTAGGTATGTATATTATAGGCTGTTTTTTGTATAGCCAGTCAATTAATATTTTTTTTTTAGGTATTGGTGTTCCTATACTACTGGCCTACGTGTATGGTGTTGTTCCCATATCTCTCTGCCGTAGTGGCGGATGCGGTGTATCAACATCGGCCTCCGGAGTACGCATTGAATTCGATGATGAGAATGATTTCTCTGTAAGCACCAGTGGCCACATACCAGGTATTAGCAAATATCCTGAAATTTGCCAGGAAATTATTCTGTTTTTTTTTTAAGATGCTCAAAACCTAGATATGAATGGACACAGAGTGGCAAATCCCAGTATTGGCGAAGTGTCATTTGGAATGTCTGCCAGTATAAGTACAGGTAGTGGCAGTCATATTGATCGCATAGGCCTCAATCGGGAAAGTGATCGAGAAAGCGCTAGCAATACAGCGATCGCTGGAACCAGTTTAAATGGAAGTATAATTAGCAGCATGACAGGAGCACCGACTATCAATAGGTATTGAATAGTTTCTTTTGCTGAATAAATTAAAGACAGAGTTTGTTATAATAAATCTGGAGCAGTGAATCGAATAAAAGCAGTAAACTTGAATTTTTATTCTGTGGCTAAATGTAGAATTTTTTAAGTTTTATTTTAAAACATTAATTTCTTTTTATATATAAAGTTTGTAACATCTCAGTTTTCATAGCCGGACTTGACTAAAATACTAAATTGATAAAAATATTACTTGCATTAGTAAAATTTTGCTCTAGTTGTATAAAATGCTTATTTTTGCTGCTTTTAATATTTTATTTTGTGACATAATTTAATATTAAATTTGCTGGCAGGATTTCACATACCTTTGCAAGTAACAGAAAAATTAGTGTAGACTAGGCTAACAGTTTAACAATATCGATTAAATGTTAATCGGGAAGGTATTTTATTTAAACAATAATGCACTTGCTTATACTACAATCGGAGAAAGCACCCATTATTAGTAGCTGTGCATTACTATAAATAGCAATAATACCGACAGTTGCTCAATCATTAACTTTTATTTATACAAATAGCTGACTTTAGTTTGTATTAAAGTTTTTCTATTAATGAATGACTGTATTGCTCAAATTTCAATAGTTTGTTGACAAAATAGTTAATTCTTTTTTCTTTTCTACATTCATTGTTGTTGTAATTATTCTTTTTATAGATTAGAAGTTCAAGCTGACTTGTCTTCAAATAAGCACTTAAGTTTTAGTAGTGAAACAGCATCTTTAACTGTGAGTTTGAGCGAGAAGTCTGCTTCTTTTTCTGTGGATGATAATGCTAGTACTAAAGCTTTAGCTGGTTCAGTGTTTAATTACAGGTTTGTGAAATAAGAGTGATAGGCACAGAATTTGGTAATATTTTAATTGAATTTTATTACAGTTTCACACCCATAGAAGTGCACGTAAATCCGTGTTCAAGTAATACGGTTCCACCCGATGAAATAATTTACGTACAGTGCAAAGAAGATAACCCATCGCTGCCATCTTACCATGACGATAACGAATCACTTTCGAATATTTCTAATGAAATGAAATATAAATATTGCAAACAGGTAAATTATCAAAATTTCATATTAATCATTAATTTCTTTTATAATTTGATTTTAGGTAAGCGTAAACTTGATGAAAGATGAGGATTTGGATAAAGTCCGTTTTGATGACAATGTTCGCTTCATTGATGATCCATCTTATGACGAACTGCGAATCAAGGAAAACTATACTGAAAGCAAAAGATTCAGTGATCCTCATCTTTTTGAAGATCGAATAAGCCATTCTGATAAATACAGTCCTCAAGTTTTGCGAAACCCCGAAAGCTTAAAATGGACTTCAGATGTGGTTAAGCCAGACGTTCGAATATCTATGACATCTTCCATTGAATATCGAGAAGAAAACTCGCAGAACATTTCTAATACAAATAGTCACAACTCAGCTTCATGGGCCATACGCCAATCGTTGCCTTGTATATTGATGAAAGAAACAGCGACTAATTCCTTCCATTGTGATGTGAAACATGTTTAATAAAATGTATAAATTAAAAATAATATCTAAATATATACTGTGTAGTTTCGATAGGAAACGATTGTTCATTTTGTACTCATTTAAATAAGTTATTTTAATCATAGTTATTATTACAAACTCTTGGTAGAGGATTTTGATTTAAATTGTAATTGGTTTTAATTTAAATGAATACAATAAGAATTGTTAAAACAAAAATTTTCAATTTTGTGAATGGAAGTTATAATATTTGTAGGTTTAATTATTTTAAGAGTAATTAATGGATATACTATGTAAGATTATATCCTATTACAGAATTTGCAAGTGAAAAAATATATGAAAACTGTATTTTTATTTCTGTATTAATTAAATTTTTATCAACATACATATTTTGCTGATAATTTTGTTGTGGTATAAAAAACAAGGAAAAATCAGAAAAATAATATTGTTGAAACCGAGGAATATAAATCTCATTCAAGTTGAATATACTAGCCAAGGTGTACAACGAGAATTTCTCATGCCTCTGAGTTGATCTTATAATTTTCCCTTTGAGGGGGGGGGGGGATATTAATACTTTAAAAGTGGTTCTATTGGTATCTATAGGAGGTGACACCATAACTAGAAGAAGTGTTTGGTGATATGGTACTCCAAGAGAGAAGTACGAAAAGTTGATCATGAGCAGGGAAGGCTCTGGCCCATTGGTTTTGCCCTCTCACGCACCATTTTGTGGGCCCGACGCAATTAAAGCCATCTCCTGTCATTATTCTCAATCTAAGAAAAACAAAACCCCTAAATGAAAAAGAACAACCAGGATCTCATAACACAGCAATGGCATGAAAAAGAAAAAAAGGAACTGATTACCAATAGCCCTATTGGTTTCACCACTAAGCAGCCTCATGAGGGTGTTGGTAAAGGGGAGCCATGTGGATGCTAGGGCTTGAAAGCAGGGTCTTTCCAGGTGTAGGGCGAACGCATGCCACGCACTCGGGGACTGACCTAACCTAAACTGAACAAATATAAAATATTTATACTTCAGATTATTGAAAGCATAATTGCTACAAAAATTTGCTTAAATAACACTAAAAATTAATCACCTTAGTATATCTTTCACTCAAACCAAGACTGCAATCACTTTGGTACTTCTTCATGACAATAGTTAACTTTTATTAAAATAAATCAAATTCTAAATCTGCAATAAAATTCAGTTACAAAAAGTTTATTTAATTACACGATTACAACATCAAAAAAATTCCACTTTAATAATTATCATAAACTTCACTTCATGTATTTCAGTGATTCCAGTTTCTGAATCACAACTGTAATTCAACAATTTGTTTCTAACTTCAATCACATCAATTAAATCATTCAAAACAGTCCTTGCAATATCCTTCACAAGTAGGTATTTCTATGCTGTATTCAATTCGCTGTTTTCACTCGTTAGTATTGGTTCACCATTCGAATCCTCTTGGTCTTCAGAAAGAGTCCTAACTGAAGATATTACAAATCCAAAATCATTTTCCTCTTCAAATTCAGGTGGTGTTGGTGGCTTTTCCTGTTCGATGATCGGCATTGGTGAAAATGATATTTTTGAACTGAATACTATATCAGAACTGCTGTTATCAGTTTCACAGTCATTAGTATGTGTCACTAAATGACAAGATAGTTCTTCAAGAGTTAAAAAGCCCTTCGAGCAAATGCCACAGGTAAGAGATTCAACGTCCCGTGATGATTGAAGCATACTGTATGGCATGCTTTCGGAAGTATTAGTTGGATATTTGCGGTTAAATCTTGGAGGTGGTTGAGATGGAGGAGGCATGAGCACACTAATCTCTGGAGGACTCAATGAGACAGAACTATTTTGGGGTTGATGCCATTGCGAAGTAATTTGTTGGTAACCAGATGTAACTGACATTGCATTGTATTGTGTTGAATTCGGTAAATTGTTATGAGGAGAAAGATATTGATAAGATGCTTGGTTTTCCACATTCACGCTTTGTCCACTTCCAGTAGGATATGCTGGTTGTGGAGTTACAGTATTGCTTCTGATTGCAGTATTAGATCCTGAATATTTAGCATTGGACCCTGAGTAATAACCATGTGGAGCTTGATGCTGTTGTTGAGACTGAATTGGCATTGGCTTCTGTACAGTATTCTGAGCCTGATGTTGTGGTTGTCTTTGGGATGAATACTGGATTTGTTGTGATTGCTCCATCTGGGAACTTTGCTGTGGCCGTACATTATAAATATTTTGCTGTCTTGGTCTTGGGATTGGCAATTGCATCAGCTGTTGCTGTAAATGGGTGTTTTCTTTGGTTCTGTCTAGCGAGATTTGGAGTAATCTGTTCATCTGTGTCTTGCTGACTGGTGCAACGCCTGATGACTGTGATCTGATTGGATATGGAGAAAATCGTTTATTTCCAGGTAGTAGAATATTATTTGAAAAACCAGCATTGTTGTTGTAAGGTTGTAAATAGACTTGATTATTAGCTGGTTTTTGATAAACTTCTGAATTATGTGGTAATTTCTGATAATTTCCTCGACTATTTGGTAATCTTTGATAATTTCCAGAATTGTTTGGACTTGATTGATAATTTCCCGCAGTATTTACCAATTTCTGATAAGGATTTGTATTAACCATTGATCTGGAATAATTTCTTGGTTTAGTTGATAATTTCTGATAGTTACTGGTATTATTTGTAATTTCTTGATAATTTCCATGATTAGTTAGTAATCCTTGGCTGCGAATTGCTAACCTTTGATAACTTTTTGCATTAGTATTTGGTCTAGCAGGAACTAATGGAGGTAAGGCAGATCTATTAGTATATGAATATGTTTGTCTCTGACAAGAAGTATCTACATTGTTAGTTGGTAGTTTATTTGGAAGAATGTCTTGAGATCTAGTCACACTGATATTCAGATTTCCTTCATCAGATTTTTTAAAGTTTCCAAGACCAGTTACATTTGACTGACTATTATTCTGAATTGAAGTTATAGTCAGTTCCTTAGTTTGCAGTGATGGCATTGCAACAGCTGGTGGTTGCTGAACATAAATAGTTTCAGCAGTAAATGTCTTTTTTTGATGACTTGTTGGAGTGATTGAAACATCTTTTCGATTGCTAGTTATTGGTATGGTAGAAATAGATGATGCATTGGAAAAAGGTTTCATGATTTTTTCCATATCAGCTGCTATTTGTTTCTCAATATTTTGAATGGTGAATTTGACAGTTTGAAATAATTTCATAGTATTTTGAGAATCATCTTGGTTTTTGGCATTTTCAGGTTGTGATATTGAAATTGGCCTACGTAGAATGTTTGGTAGTAATCGGTTTTCTTTCTGTCCATCAGAAATGCCATTAGAAGACTTAGCTTGATGTACCAATCTGTGTTCTTTAAATGCATTGTAATCTTTTAAGATGTGGCCACAAATATTACATGTCAAGTGAGATCCCTCATGGGACAAAATATGCAAATCCAATTCTACTTTAGTCATGCATTGTGTATGGCATAAACTGCATTTATAACCAAAAGGTAAATAAGCTTTTAGTGTTGCAGTAGCTGAAGATGAAACTTCCATTATCCTACTATTGTTGCCAGCTACTAAATCCACTGCACCTACAGGTTCTTGTTGGGAATCATCAGTTTGTTGTGGCATTGTTACTTGACCATTTGGAAGGGTTTGGGGCAATGCCAAACAAGAATTTTGTTTTGGTAATATCATTCGTGGATTTGCGGATGTTAATGGCAATAACAGTTGAGAATCTGAAGATGATTGAGAAGCCATCATCAATTGAGAATTTGGAAGTTGTGATGATAGTACCAATTGAGAATTTGAAAGCTGCTGTAAAAATGTTAATTGAGGGTTTAAGGATTGCTGTTGTTGAATTTGGGTAACTGAATTAAGTGCTGAAGTTAAAAGTGTGTACGGCTGTTGCTGTATGATCTTTCCAGAATTCTGAATATCAGGCATAACCATTTGAGAACTTGCAGCTACTGGTAAGATGACAGAATCTACTGATGTTGGCATCCAGTTTTGCTGTATGTACATATTTTGGTGTAAAACAGTTGTGTGCTTCTGTACAAGTGTATTTTGACAGATCAGAGCACATTGATTTGCAGCAGTTTGGGTAAACTGGGTGGGTAGAACTGATATACTCTTAACTACCAATGGTTGAATTGAACTCTCCAAGTCTGGAAGTTTGTCTATTCTGCTAG
This sequence comes from Henia vesuviana, assembly GCA_034696185.1. NCBI lineage: Eukaryota > Metazoa > Arthropoda > Chilopoda > Geophilomorpha > Dignathodontidae > Henia > Henia vesuviana. The sequence goes on along the minus strand of JAQFZU010001076.1, from coordinate 3,983 downwards.
TAATTGTTGCAACTTGTGGCAGAAGTCCATTAGAATTTAATGGTTCACTTATTATAGGTTCAGAATATGGAACAATTGCATGGTTATTGTCAGCAATTTCCTCTGCAACAGTTTGGATTATTTCTATAGCAGTATTTGTTGTTTTAGTTTTATTTTTTAGAGTTTTAATAGCTGTTTCATTGGCATTTTCAACTGTACTATTTTCCTCTGTTTCTACAGAATTTGATTGGTTGAGTTTAATTTCTGATTCTATTTGTTCAAGAATATTAAAATGTGGCAACTTTTGTTCTGATGTTTCCGATACTAAGCTGCTAACCAATAATTTAGGGTTATTGACTTCACAATTTCCATTCACAGACCATTCCTTTGATTTGTTTATACGCCTAAGTCGCATGCGAGTTCCATTCTTCGTTTGGTCTTTTCCCACAACCTGAGAAGTTGCTGTGTATCGTCTCTTCTGTCTGTGTCTGATTTTTGTCCATTCACGAATCTCGTTCTTGGTAAGTTTGTATATACTGACATAAGGCTTTTCTTTTGTATAAATGTGACTTAGTAGGTGTTCTTCGAATTCATCTGGTGTTTGGTAGGCAATGTTACAGCGAACACATCGCATCAGTTTGGAAGAAACTGCAATAGAGATTGGACTTACTTGAGAAATCAACATATAAAATTAGCATTTTGCTAAAACACTACGTTAACATAAGACTATTTTGCACAACCTTTTCATTGAATTACTTAAACAAACAAAAAAATTTGAAAAAATATAAGTAAGTCATAATTTTCTTTAAGTTAAATTAATCATAAAAACATCTGTGTAATTTTAAAGCACACAAATGTTCAAATTATAAAACTTCAGATTAAATCTATTATTCAGTGCTGAAAAAAACCTGCACAACTGTTAAACCAGGGATTCATTAATTCCAAACAATAAAAACAGAATTATAAAAAAGCATAAACTGGCAATTGATCAAGAAATAAAACATTTTCAAATAATTTTTATGAGTTTATGTATTTAATTGTTTTTACAATCTTGCCAATATCTATTACAAAATCCTTGTAGCTCAGAATGGTAACTATTGGGATTTTATCAACAGTTTTCACACTACGTTTTTAGTAAGTAATCCAAATTACTACAGACTTAGTTTATGATACTTTACCTGCAGTTTTTGCTGCAAAAGTGTAAGTTGATCTCTTCTTTCTTCCTGGTAAATTAGAATTGCCCAACTGTGAAGAGAAATAAAAAAACTGAATTTTTTTTATGTAATAATTTTATTATATTGCACTGGCTGGAGGTCAGTTCATTCGTTTGTAGGGTTGATATGATGTAATTTTAATTTTAATTAACAACTGAGAATGTTTTTTTAATTTTAAATCTCATTAAGTTGAAATGGTTTCATATATTTGGCTGTGACTTTATTTATATTAAAAATAGTTAGCTTTTTATGTGTCAATTTAGAATTGGCACTTAAGCACTGGCACAATTTTGGCAATGAGCCAAAGGCTTGGATTTCTACATTTATTTCTTGCATTACCCAGTTGCTTTGCTATTTATCAGAAACATTTAGGTTTTGTTTATTGGTTTTTACATAAGTTTTACATGTTTAAAATTGCAATATGGCAGTGCCATTTGTAAAAAAAATTGAAAATGCAAAATAAGAAATTGTTGCTAAATCATATTTATTCATTATTTGTAAGTTTGTATATTAAAAATATTAAAAAGTAATAAATGACATTTTGGGTATCGCTATTTTGCCATTTCAACATTTTGTGCGTTAAAATAATGGGGTTCGACATTTCAAGATAAAGTTAAAACAACTATCTTTCAACTAAAATTGATTTCACCAACATTTCACCAACTCATAATTAAAAATTCCATTAATAATAATTTTCTAGAAAAACTATAAAAGTCCTAATTATATGTCAGTTTTCTAACCAAACCAGATTTTCATTTGCCATTCTGGTTTATTGCCTAGTCCATACAGGCAATTCCATTACTGCCAATGTAGGCAGCTGGAAAATGAATAGGTCAATAATCTCCCTTCCCCTATTTCTTCAGACTAACATCTGGGCAGTCAGCAGTCCCCTACTAAATTGTTGACAGTTGGCATTAATCTCCTGCATTAAAATATACTGTAAAATAGATTAATCCTAACTTAGACAAGAAATAAAAAGTTAACTCTTCTAGCCACATTTGGCTAGTTTTAGTAATGTTACTTAATTTATTCAGAATTATAATTCATCATCTTGTTTAGAAAGCCAGGAAAAAGTACTTGATTAAATGATTTCATTAAAAACTCCATAGCATCACATGCAATTTTTTAAAACAAACTTCATTTGCAAATAAAAAAAATTTTAAGTATCTTAAAATAAGTAATAAACTATAAATAATAAGCATTAAATTATTGCTAAACTATAAATTGTTAACTTTGTATTCTTATAATGTCAAAGGTATTTTTCGTAATTAAAAATTAAATTTATTAAAAATATTTTTAAAAAACTTACTTTAATTATAACTTTAAGTCCTCCACGTTTCTTAGTAGCGGCCATCTATCAGCAATAAAAAAAAAACAAATTAATAAATTATTTTTTTGTAAAACCGTCATTAGAAATTCCCGCGCGTTTGAAAAGTAACAATTGAGCCAACGGCAATTCAGGTTCGTATCACAAGGTTGTTTCCAATTTAATTTTCAGCTGCCGAACAATTTTTAACTATTGTTCCGTTAATCGTTAATTATTCCGATTAAATCTGTAGTTAAAACTCACAAAACTAACCTTAGTAAACGGCATGCGACCAGCGTTCAGTAAACACTACGCATTGATACAACCAAGACCACCTCAACTAACGTCTCATCTTCGGGCTCGAAAAGGGCATCTGCTTTAATTCATTACTAGATGCCGCCACTTACACCATGTTGCATTCGCACATATCTTTAATTTCTTCAGTTGGAAGACCTTGTGTAAGTTTGCAACAACATGTGACGAGAATACACGCGATTAAAGGCTGCCTGCCTGGATCGCTCTAATTGGCTGCAATTCACGAGTTTGAATTTGTCAAGAAAACTCGAGTTTAGTACAGAAAGAAAAGCTAAAAATGATTTAAGAAGATTGAAAAGACAAAATGAATTTAATTTTATATCTCCAAAACGTTTAAATAATGGAAATGGAATTGAAAATTTAATTAATTCAAGGAAAATTATTAAATTAAACAATTGGAGTATTGCAATTGATAAAAAGAAAATTTCTGTCGTTGGATTCAGAGAGTAAATATTTAGTTATAATTTTTTTAAATTAATTTTTTTAATTTAATTTTTATTTTTTATTATTTAGAGAAGATATTGAACCGATGTTGTGGCAATCGAGTGAAATTAAAGAAAGGATTAAAAATGATATTTTGCTTACTGTAAGTGGCACTGAATATCATTTAAATGGTCATTTAAATACTAATGGATTGAGAAAAGGTGGTTTTTAATATTTAAAATTACATTTTTTTATTTTTAAAATGATAATTTTGAATTTTTCAAATACAAAAAAATTGAAAATTCAAATAAAATCGATTTTTTTAATTAATTAATTTTTTTTTAATTTTTTTTAGATATTATTAATAAATTTTGGAATGGTTTTCCCAGCAATTGGAAGCGAATTTTAATATCAAAGCGAAAAAAGATGTATTTATCAACAATAATTTTTTTTTTAAATTGTTTAATTAATTAATTGTTATGTTGTTAGGTTGTTATGTTACGTTTAAAGCGAATGGTTGTAACTGAATAAAAACAATAACTTAAACAAAAAATACGATTTCGACATACTGCAAATGATATCGAGACATAGTGATCTGAATCTAATTCTGTGTCTGAATCTACTTTAGCAAACTCTAAAACCGTTTTTTCCGGTTTCTTTCAGTCGAAGCGGAAGTTGTTGTTTATCCATGTGCTTTTTGTTATAATCAACCTATAAGAAATGCTGTTTATTTTCCAAATAAGCTT
>JAQFZU010001075.1:0-15929 GCA_034696185.1 Henia vesuviana | reverse complement strand
CTTATCAATATGAAATCAGTAAAATCCAAGCAAATATAATAAATGAGCCTTTAAAACTTAATTACATAAATTTATTTAAATAAATAAGAAATTGGCTTGTAAATATTATTATTAGAGCAATCGCAAATGACCTTGCCAAACCCAGTGCCTCTTTAATCACATTAAATGACACTTTATTATTGTAATGGTTTTTCTATAGATGTTTGTTCTGCAAATTACAACCAGTTACAAGACATCATGCTGAGTTTCCTTTTACCTTTTACAGAACCCCACTTGACAGCAGAAATGCATTTGCAAATTGCAATTTTTAAATCAAACTCTAATTTCCTCTTAAACATTTTATTTGCTTTTCATTTTTATTTCAATTTTAACACACTTTGAATTCCACACTGCAAAAGATTTGTTGATTTTGATAGTGTAATGTTTCACAATTAAGGTTATTGTAGTAGTGGTTTTGGTAGCCGAATGCTGCCAACTTGGCATCACTCGACGTTTGTTTTAATTTATTTCGTTTGAATGTGGTTTACCCAAAATGCTCTTGTCGACTCTCGCAATTGTGGTTAGTACTTTACTTGTAGATTTATACCATACTTTTCTTCCTATCTCCAACATTACATCATTCCCAACAACAATTACAAAACATTTTTTTTAAGAATTTTATCCCGTCTTTTGCGCATTTTCACAAACCGCTATTTTTACGCTAATGATTTCGGTAACTTTATCCAATAGAAAAAAAATTTTTTAAACTTTAAAACGAGTTATTCGATCTCTCGATTTACTTTTTAAAAAAAAATTTTTTTTTTGTTGTTTTCCAATAAGAAATGATGGAAATAAATAAGCTCTCTCGACCCAACAAACTGTTGATTCTTGGCTTTTATTTGATTTCGAACCGCAGTAAAAGATGGATGACATCCACTTAACTCAATTACATACGGTACCACTTGACCAAACACAGTCCTTTCTAAATCCATCCAAGCACATATCCATCTCTCTCTTTATTTACGTATAAGAAGATGGAACGCAACAAGCAAACAAAACCGGTTCTTTCAACTGCACACGCATGCGTTCTATGGTACTGATATATAAAACGTCATACGATACAACAGAAATTGCTTCGGAACATGGTCTGGTAATGCCATTTTCCGGTCCAACGCCAGCTGAGAATGTCTCGTAGCAAACATCTTCCTGTCACGTGATTTCGTGACTGATGTGCGCCATGTGCGAATCAATGGCAGTTGGTTGCAGTTTGTCTTTACCAGGGAAAAGTTGAAGGGGGGAGGTGGGGAAAAAAAAGGGAAAAAAATAAAGTATAAAAAAAATATTAGGTGGAAAATGCAATGTGCGCATGCGCCCGAGGCCCTACAATTTAGTCTTGCATGGACAAAGTATAAGTTGGTTGCTTTGGTGGTGCTGGAAGCTGTAATTAGGATTTCCTGGACAGATTTTACTTTTTGTGTTGGAATGCAATTTTGGAGTTGACTCGTTGGGGTCCCTCCTCTCACTTCTTCTTAAGATGTGTAAAGAACTGGTTGGAAGGAGGGGATAAGGGAGTTTTAAAAGTGGTAATGAAAAGCAGAAGCTGTTTGTAGTTATTTTTAAAAAAAAATAAATAAGTTTTGAGAAAATAAATTTTATGAAAAATTTGATAATAATTCAATACGAAATTGACGTCATTCGTTAGCGTGTAATTTGCCAAGTTTAATGTATATAATTTGCATAATTTACTTGCAAACTCGCACCATTTAATGAACGGTAATTAACAAAAAACTAGACATTACTTAATTTTTATATTCTCTATAAAAATTAGTGCTATAAATTATTATATATTTTCACTCAAAAACAACCTTGAAAACCCAACTAATGTTAATTAAAGGTCATTTTACCCATTTTTTTTTAAATCAAAATTCCTTTTTACTCATCAGAAATTTTTATTTAAATTTTAATAAAAATCTTCATTTAATTTAAATGGTTGAAAGCGATGATAAGTTTGAATTTTTTTCTTAAATAATCTTAACTTTACTCATTTATTTTTCTTTTGTTTTCACTTTTCACGAGCATTTGCAAAATATTATTAGCGAGGTGAAGTAATTAGGATTTGAAATTCCTTTCGGCTGTTGGCCGCTGAAGGCGAGACTCGGGTGGTGTGTGTTGGACGGGCAAATTATACCGTTGGCTACTGTGTGTATGAGTGTGCCCACGGTCATGTAGCAATTGTTGATGATGAGATTGTTGTTTAAAAGTGCAATTTCCTTCATTTCAACGCGAGTTTATGAGAATTTCTGTGGTTCGTGCGGTCAGGAATTTTTCAAATGAAATTTCGACTTCATCAACTCTCCAAATATTAACTATACGAGATTTTTCCAATTTATTTTTTTTTATTATTCTCATTTATTATTGTTATTGTAGACGAGAGATAAATTTTTTTTTCATTTGGAAATTTTGTTTTATGTTGTTGTTGGGTGGGGTTTGTGAATGTAAAAGCTTTAGGAATGTCGGTTCAAGGTTAGGTGAAATGTTGTAATGGATTGGTTTACGAATTAAAAAGAAAATTGAGATTTTTTTTTATTATTATTACCAAAATAAACGTTAAAAATAAACATCGTGGGAGTTTACAAACGCCTTTTACAAAAAGATTCGACGCCGATTAATTTGTTTGTGTACATTTAATTTATAAATTTTCTACGGTTGCCTATTAGGCCCATTATACTTTTTTCTCTCGTCAAGTTAATGACGTGAGTTTTAAAATAAAATTTTTAGCCATCATCGAAGCGAAAAGGAAAACAAAAATGGCGTCGAGGGTTATTAAAGGGACCGGCGAAGATTGATGGCGTGTGAGTTATTCGACACGCAGCTGCACGATGCAAAAAAATGAGAGGCGCAGAGTAATTTATGAAAAGTGCAATGCAAACAGCTCGAGTAAAGAGTGAGAGAAAATAAAAAATAATAATAAAAATTTAAGGAAAAGAAAAATGACCACCATTTTCTCAATCAACAAAAGCAAACCAAAAAACAACTTTATTATTTTATTTTAACTTTAAAAAAAAAATTTTTTTTTAAAGTCAACCATTTTGTTTTCCCAGTTATGAATATTGTATTTCATCTAGTGGTTGAGAGGGGAAGTAAATCAAATTACACAGGATTCATGTAAAACACTTGCTTGTGATGCACTTTTTAGTTAAAAAAAGAAAAACACTTTTAATGGATAAACCTAATTACCATAGGATAAGACAGAAAGGAAGTATTAAGAAAATAATAATTGGCCCCCTGGTGTTTTTCATGGCTTTTCTGTTACGTGCTCGAGCATGAAAATTTTATTACGTCATGCCAAATAAGAGGAAGAGTTTTACATACAATCCCTTCCCTCACCCCTTAAAAAAAAATTTATCCAACGCTAATAGAAAAATTAAAGTAGAAAACAGAAACGGGTGTTAAGTTTATCTAGTCTGTATTGAACTTGCGCAAGTCAGCGCCATCTGGTGGGTTAAAGAAGTGTCATAATTTAGATCGGGGCCGGTCCTCCTGTGAAATGTGTGGTCGTTCGTGATGAATGAGAAGACGAAACCGTGACGGAAATGGATGATCGCTATGGGGTTTTGTCTACGATGCCAATTGAATGTCATTTCGAAAAGAAAAATCCAAAAAAAATTTTTTTTTTTTTTTTAAAGTTGGGAAAAAAGTAAATTACAAACGAGTCGACGATGGGTACTTTTTATGGGGTTGCGACAGTCACAAGTCTTGGGAATTAAATAAATCATTTTAATGTTTGTGTAAGAATTTGTTAGTGGATTTTATGTACCGTTTAAAATTAGAAATAAATTGTTATTAACTTTTCACTAAAGAAAAAAAAAAATTATTTTTAAATTTGCAAACACACGAACCAAAAGCCATAAATAAACATTTATTAATAACAATTAGTAAACATTGGAATCGCGGTAATAAAATTGGGAATTCGCGTATTTCATTGAGGAATTGAATCGATGGAGCTATAAACGAGAATAAATGGCTTTCAGTTCAGGTTACAATAGAATAAAAGATGGTGAACAACACTCGAAGTGGACACGTTTAAATTGTAGATATGATTGACGAAGACAAGTGGCAGAAATGAATTGAATCTGAACCAGTGATGGATTCGCAGACACCACTCGAGTGCATTGTAATCTTTATTGAAACACAAATCAAAGTCGAAACGAGAAAAGGACTATAAATTGAAGCCAACGTATGGCCGTTTGCAAACACCCAGAATTTAGTAATTACTCATAAACATTGACCTACATTTCCGTTCGAAGGCGTGACGTGATTCTATCGGAGCCCGCAATTTTCATTTTATTAATCATTCCAAGCAAAACGCGATGAATACGATACGATCCCACCGATGATACCGGACCCCCGAAAAAATACTTTAACGCGATAAATTAGTCCGATAACGTTTGAAATTCTCTTAAAATGATTTAAAACGCCTTTAATTAAATTGATAAATAACCCTTTCTTTCGCTACAAAAGCTGTTGTTATTTGAAAAGAAGTTTTAAGTCAGTTAAACGATGATGTTTTTGTTGGTTAAGTAGAAAACGTGGGTTTGAAACACGTTCGTAGAATGGAAAGGGAAGGAATAACAGATGGCCAGGGCGCTTTTCAAGCTGAAGGCGGGACTGCCGACCTCGCGGGAACTCAGTGTTCGGCACACACTTTTATTCGTATGACAGGCATGGCCACGCCAGCGGAAGGCCCATTCAATGGGTTCGGCGAGGTAGACGTTGGAAATTTATTGAGGCTGACTCACGAGTGGGTCCTACTGCTGAACCTACTGCATCAGACCCCTCGCTGAGTTTAGTGTTGTTCTTCGCCTCCCCTTTTTTGTAGTTTACTCAAAGGTGTTTGTAGGTAACCGGCCTTGAAAGAAGGGAAAGTCAGAACTGTCAAGCGAATTTTTTTTTAAAACATTTTTCTACGTTTATGTTGTACACAGCTGAGAGACGATGTAAGAAATGGTTTGGGAGGGCCAAAGTGTATAGTTGAGGTGAAGTGGTGGGTGGATAAATCGACTTGAAATAGCTTCTTTTGAAAAAATTGTTTTGAATAGACTTTGTAAAATTCGTTTAAAATAAAATTCATAAATTAATGTAGAAATTTTCTCGTTATAGATAATTAAGCAAACGAGTTATTGAGTAAAACGTGATTAGACAATTGTCTGTACAAAAGCATTTGCATAGAAGATAATGTATAATTACATTTGATGATGGCATTGATAAACTGAATTAACTGAAACGTACAAATTACACACAGTTGCTTTTCAGATTTAGTTTTGCAAAAGGGGGTTTAATGCTATGTAAACAAGGCCCTAAGAGAGAGAGAGAGAGAGTGCATTTGTAGCCATTGAGTTGAGTCATGTTTTAATTAAGCCAAGTTTCATGGGGGTTGCAAAATTAAATTGACCGATTTTAATCGCAGGGGAGAGAGGAACAACTGATATTGCAATGGTCAAAAATAGTGCAAAAGTTGGAAATGGGGTTATACTCACACCAAAACCCATTCACAACAACCCTCATTTCCCCACAAACACACATATGGGAAGGGAGGAAACAATAGTGAATGGTATAAAGGCCAAGGTATAGATTAAAGCAGCCTTCAATATAATAATAAATGACTTTTTCTCTCATAGCAACCATCTGATGTGTTTTAATTTTATTTTATTGCAAGATTTGAAGGAAAAAAATGGATTTTTGAAATGACAGATGCACTTCAGCTCAGACTCATTATTAGGGGAGAGACTAGTTTCTTCACACACCCTCTGGGTAATGGATTGTGAGTTTTATGAAATAGCCCATCTGTTGTAGCCAAAATTTTATTAGTTCTGGCCAATTGTAAAGTTTAGAAAGAATACAACTAAGCTGTCACCACATTTCTTTAGCCCATGAGAGTATTGGGGCTTTTAAATTACTGTTATTTTACAATTATTTTAATTGAGTTTAATTTGGCAAAGAAGAAAGTATTTTTTTTCATGAAATAAAGGTTTTTAGTTGACTTTTCTTTTTTATTTGATATAAGGTATTCAGGAGGAGTCTTATTCTACAGAATGGAACTTGATTGATAAAATAATGTTCGTGTTGCAGGAACTTGGGATTTTTTTTCTTGCTTTAATTTTTTTTTCTATTCCTTTCGACTTGGATCCGCTCGCAATCGTGGTAAATTGGAATGGGAGTGTGGAAATTGCACAGGGGGATAAGAAAATTAGGTTTTGATATAGTTGCTTCTTCCCTCATTTCTCTTTTGATATTGATAAGAAAAGAAAAGTAGATAGTAAAGTCTAACTATTAATTTAGTCTTCTCAGCACGAAATTATTAATACCAAATAAATATTAATGTAATACTCCTTTTATTTATACTTAGATCGACGATTAACACGGCCATTTTATTCCATACTTATCGCCTAAAAAACATTGCGTGACGTCATAATCGCTCAATCCGAAAATGGAGGCTGAACTAACAACACAATTTAAAAGTGGTTCTTTGTTGAGAGAAATGCTCGCAAATAGAGCCAAATTATGATAATAACTTCATCTAACGGCATATTAACCGAATATATCCCAGTGTCACGACAAGCGAAGAAAAATTTATCATTTTAAGTCATCATCGTTAACCGCCTTCGCGTAGTCACTACAAAGCACGAAATACTTCACATTTTTCGAGAGACATGCGAAAATATGTTAACTCTGGACCTAAATGGAAGGTTTTCAACAGATAAAATGAGGAAGAAAGGTTGAGTTATTAATAAAACTGAATTTCAAGACTTAAATTTTAAATTCGCAATTTTTATTTATTTTTTAGTACAACAACAACGAACTTTAACACGAAGAACTCGCATTTGAATTTATGTATAAAATAAACATATAACTTTCTATCATTCAAATTTTATACTAATTATTTCATTTTTCTGATTTATTAGGTTGGATTTAATGACCCGAAATTAGCTCGAACGTGAAAATAAAAGCCATGGAATTTGGATTGATTCAAAAATGTTCCGGGTAGAAAAGATAGGCTAAAATAAATCAAAGTATGCAACTATTTAAAATGAAGAGAGGAAAAAAACAAAAGGTTCGTATTTTTTTAAAAAGAAATATCCAAAAATAACATTTTACGAATTGCAATGTCAAATACAATGTGACATGTTAACGGGTTCGCACTTTAAGCTTTTTCGTATCACGGGTGCGTGTAAGAAGTTCGTCGTCGATCGAATTCTTATTTTTTTGCCGGTTTGTATTTCTTAAACGATTTTGATCACAATTGAACACGGATTTAGTGTACGTAGTATCCCATAAGGCTATTTGCAGTAGACATATTGATCTCTTTGTTTACGATCTTGAATTGTTTGCAATTTTTCGTTTTGCAGGTTTTTTGATACGCAGATTAGACGAGAGAGAAAAAATTTCCATTGAGACTTGAAATTGGATGCATATTTCATTTATATCCCTCGAGATTGTCGGAGGGTTGAAAAAAAATAGCAAATTCCAGCCATTAGTTGGTTGTCATGGCAACAAACAAGGCGAAACACGATCTCTTGTCACCTCACTTGTCATTTCGCTTGGTACGAATAAAATTAGCTCGACTAAAAATAAAATCCGTCGCTCTAATTGGACATAGCACCGTGGGGAACCGTTTTTGAGCGCTGGGTTCGTGCTTTAACGGCTTTATTTTTTATTAATCAGCCTGAAATCGAGTCGATAACGTGCGTGCTTATGCCTCAACGACGAGTTGCTATGGTAAAGTAAAGTGAGAAATTATTTTTTATTTTTGAAAAGATAAAATTAAAAATGTGTCGGGGTTGGAAAGTTTGGTTACGAAAACACGTTTGGCCACATGTGGTAGCAATGAGCACCCTTTGATTGACAGACACAACTGTCGTTTTGAAAGGGTGCCATTCCCCAAGATGCCAGGAGTCTTCTTTAGGGTGATAAATTTCACCTTGTTGCCACAAGGTGTCATTCAATTTGAGATTTTTTAAAAAAAATATCTGATATAAGAGTAAATTAAGGGTTAATTGGGTCAGGTGGTTCCATTTTAGGGGGTTTGAAATTTTTTTTTTTTTTTTTTTTTTAGTTTGGGTTTCCATAGCAACTGCTGGTTTGTTGTAAGCCTTTGGGAAATTGTTGAGTAATTTTATAAATTGATGTTGTTAGGATGGGTTTGACTTTAGGAATCAATCAGTTTGAAAAGGGTTGATTGCTGGAAAATGTGTTTGGAATTTTAGTTGTGGATGGAAAGTTTGTTTGGAAGTGATTTAATGTTATAAACAAAGTTTGATTCAGTTATCTCTTTACAATTTATTTTTATACATAAATTTTATACAAATTTTAAAATAAAATTATAATTTATACAAATACATTATAAAGATAAATCAATAAAAACCAACTTGGGTAAATACCCTAATAAGGTTATGCAATCTTTCGCAAGCAAAATATACAATAGCACGAGATTTAAAGCTTTTCTGGGTATTATTTTTGCAAAATATAAATACTAGGCCTGTATTTAGAGAGCAGTCAGTCATGTTAAAACCCAAAAACTGCATTAATTCATAAGTACACTTTTCCTTCTTTTCCATAAGCCTAAAAAAATTTTTTTGTTTGAGAAATTTAATGGAATTTTTTTATAAAATTGTGAATTGTTATTTTTGTCATTTTTTAATTGGAAATTTGATCAAAATCGGATGTCATTAAATTGCTCAAATTTTCTATTTTTTTAAATAAAAAAAATCGATAAAATTTCAATTAGTGCAGTCATCTTTTAATATTTACTTTTAAGTGTAGAATTTAATTATTAATTGGGTTTTAAATATTTTTTTTTTTTTTTTTTTTTTTTTAAAAACCAACTTTTAACGAGTTGAACGGCCCTTTTCACGTAATTCGAATAAATTTTAATTTTTAATTTTTCTTATTTTTTTTTTATTATTTATTGTATTTTTGTCGTTAATCGACAGTAGATGTCATTCGTTGGTGCGGCACATGAAAAATGGTGCACTTTTCTCTCACTCGAATGCTGATGGAGCAGCCTCGTTCTCCCTTTGTTTGTGGCATGACGTGGCAAAATAAGCCTAACAACGGAATCTCCCCCTCCCCCCCAACACACCCACAATGCCCCTGGGGAATGCCAACACACCTTCGTTCGGTGTAATTTGTAAAAATTGACAAGTTATTAATTCCCTACTCCATTTTGGATTTTGTTCTTTCTCGATTTCGGCCATTTTGTTTTTTTCTAACGGGCCCACGACTACGAGATTTTGAGAGTGGGACCGGAAAGGGGTTTGGAGACTGGAGATGAATTTGGGTGAGGATCGGATTAACGATTTGGGCGCGAGAGGGTTTTTCTCACTTGTGACGTCACGATCGCCATATTTAACGGGTTTGGGCGGTTCGTATCTCGTCGAAGAACGGTCCGATCGAGACCGAATTTGTGACGATCGATCGGGAACACTTTCCCCTTCGCGAATAGGGGAAGGAGGTTCCCCTATTCTCCTGGGAACGCGGGCAGTGGGTCGCGCGATCCCAGAGTTCGTTGCGAAATTGTTTTGCGAGTTTTAAAAATGTCGATAATTATCGGTGTCGTTATGCGTTGCGCGGTTAACCGGCGTTCGTTTGAAGTTATTTTTCTCGCTTGTTTTGGAACGCGACACTCGAATGACCAATCACAATACGCCATCTTAATCCATTCGCGTTTTAAGACAAAAGACGTCAATTTCTTATTGTCGATGCGGTCCCTTTGATCGACCTCCGTCTCAAACAACAAGAAAATGGCGACTACAATGGACGCATCGTAAAATAAAAAAAAAAACGGATTAGGGTTAATGTCGTCGTCCACGTTGCGAATTCGGGATGAGTAATTCCGGTTCTGTCGCCATTGTATCGCTTAATGCGTTGGAGAATGGCCGACCACGCCCAACCGAAACGCCATTGTCGACTGTATCCGGTCACGTGACCTATGCCCCATCCGATCGGGGGTCATGAGAATCGTGGGAGTGATCGAGTTTTACCGCCATTTTCAAAACTGGAGTAATTAGCGAATACGCATGCGCGCACCGTTTCCTCTCTCGTCGCCATTGTACGGGTCCATCTAGATAAGGAGATTAGGGGGAGGGATACAATAGGTGGGGGTTTTTCCTTTGAAGTATTAGAAAAAAGAAGCAAAATGGCCGTCCATCGCCATCTGGTGGCGAAACGTGGCTTTAAAAACATTTAAAAACAAAGTTTGGATAGTTTGTCGGTAACCGAAGGGTTTGCGGGATGGTGGACGATTTGTCATTGCGCATGTGCGGCAAAAAGTGTGATTTATTTGGCTCGATGGGAATATTAAGCAGGTGATGTCGGTCGGGATCAGCATTTTTTTCACCTCGACTCACCCCAACTCGACTGTGAGCGCAAATTTCTTTCTTCACCCGCCATTACACACACTCACACCTCGAATCCCCGAGTTTCTCGTTCGAGTTTCTCGCGAGATAAAAAATGGCGAATAAAAATTTTGTTAAACGTTTTTTTTCCTTCTATTTTGTTGTTGCGATTGTCGCGCACAATAACGCGTTATTTGCCTTTATCAGCGCGATGACGTCACGCGATTCGTCGAGAAAGGTCAGTTGCTAGTTGCCATGGTAACCTATTGAGACTGTAGTCATGGAAATGAAACGTTTATTAATAGGACAATAAACAAGTTTGACAAAAGTGATGCGAAACGAGAGAAATTTCAACAAATTCCAATTGAAATTTTTTTTTTTATTTTCAAAAATTTTGGAAAAATTTTCCAAAAATTCGAAAATAGAAAATTGTAATCAATATTCGACTTGGACAATAGATTCCCACCAAGTGCTTTCGCCTGTTCGACACTCCTCCATCTTTTTTTTTTCTTTTTTTTTTCGTGCCGCGGCACCGTCCTCGCTTTACCCCCAAATTGTTCACGGCTCATTAGAGTGTAGTTTTGGTGAATGAACATTTCTCCTGTCAATTGTCGCTTCGTTCGTCACCTTCGAATAGCGCTCGGGGGGTGTCGCCCCCATCACTCATTCCATGTCGACCCAATATCGTTTGTTTTACTTAATGAACCGAAAATCGATTAAATAATTATAAATCGATTTTATTTTTAAAATATCGATTTAAAAAAATATTTCACGATATCGATTAAATTTATCGATTTTTTTTGGGATTTGATAATTAATTAAAATTGGGAAATAATTGTTAAGAAAAATCGATTTTTTTTTTTTTTGGGTGAAAAAAGGAATTTGGCCGTAGGAAACACCTGGACCTGACCTAACACAACAAAAGGGCACGTTGATCCCAAATTGGACCTCATTCGACAACACCTGGCAAAATGCAACAAACAACAATTTAACCCTTTTTTCAACCCAAAAAAAAAAATTAAAAATTTAAATTAAAAATTCAAATTTTTTTTTTTTAATTTTAACCTTGAAAAGCGAACAATTTCCATTTATTTTTATTATCAAAAAATAATTTTTTTTTTTAAATTTTATTTTATCGAATTACGTAACGAAACAACAAAACGCATTTTGAATTCAAATGGAAAAACAAGTTTTTCGAGCGATTGGAATTACAATAAAGTGAATAATTAAGAAAAAAAAAATTTTTTTTTTTAAAGATGGCGGGGGGCGATAGCGAAGAAATATTCGAAGAATGAGGAAAAACGAGGGTAAAAGTGGAAGAAAAGGGTTACGGAAGCGACGTCTGTCGGGATTAAAATATTTCAACTCGTAATTGGTATGCAAATTATTATGCAAATTAATTTAAAGTCGAATTTAGAGCGTTGATCGTATAAATCATCATAAAAACCTCGTTACAAAATATCGATACTCAAAACAAAATCGATATTTTAAAAAAAATCGATTCTCAAAAAAATCGATTTTCAAAAAAAATTTTTTTTTTAAATTTCATCACTTCCGGTATAATAATGGCGCCGTATCCCCCATAAAGAGAGGGGTGTGGCGCCGAACCCACCACCCGGGGGCGCCCCAAAACGAAAAAAAAATCAAAAATGGATACTCGAAAAAACACCCAAAAGCCCCAGGGTGAAACAGCGACCCCTACATAACTCACTAATAACTAGTAATAATAATAATGGCCGCGAAAAAAAAGTTTTGTTAACAAAAAGCCCAAAAAATTCCATGGAAACAAAACATTTGTAAAAAATGTAAAAAAAAATTTAAAAAACCGCCATTTTTGTATCGGCCATTTTATATTATTATTACGAATGGTGTAATCAGATGCGGTCAGACTCGCGCGTATTCGTGGCCAGCGGCCATGGCCGCACCCACCTGCAGTTGGTGCAGCAGTCGCCAGGTGCAGACAGGTGCGCGTCCGATCGAAAGGGGGGGTCGCCAAAGTTAGCAGCGTTTGTCACCTCCACCCCTCAAAAAGCGCCCCCGAGTGTCACTTTGTAATTATCGAAATATTAGGAAATTCGAGCGTTCCGATTCGAGCAAAACCCGCCATTTCTAACCGGAAGTAATTCTTTAAACGCTCTCCTATGGAGGATCGGTCGTGGTAAGTTGTTTACGATACTTTAATCAACTATTACTCGATCGATCGAATCGGTCGAGTTTTTTTTTTTTAAATTGCTTTTGTTTTCGGTTTTTAGGCCTTTTTTTTCTCGTTTTAAGTATTTGAGGGAGGGTCAAGGGCAAATGGGTCGAGTTTGCTATTTTTTTAAGGCCTTTTTAAACGCGTTCTTCTCTATTTTCTTATTGTTTTCTCCAAATGTCGATATCGGGGCCTAAAAGGGTTAATTTTAAAAATTAGAAAAAAAAAATTATTTTTAGAAAATTTTTATTTAAATTGGGTCATCGCTTTAAATTAAGCGATCAAATTTTTAGGCCTAAAAAAAAATTTTAAATTATTACGTCATTTTCTCAAGTTCAAATTAAGTGACACTTTGTGTTTACAAATTACCAAATTGACTTTATTTGCTAAAAATATCATCGGCCATTTTAAATTTATATTGAAAAATACAATTTTTATTTATCAGATAAACAATAACAATTATTTACACAGTCAAAACTGACAATAACGATCGAAAAACCCCCCAAAAAACCCCTCCCCATCACTAAAAACCAATTAAAACCAACTAAAACCAACCAAAACCTAATTTAACTATTTCCCCCCCCCCCCTCCCCACCATTTAATCAACAATAACAAAAATTAAAATTAAAAAAAAAAATTTTTTTTTGTTAAATAATAAAAAAGCGCCATTTTTTATCTTATCAATTTGTTATCAATTTATTCCCTCCATTTTACAGTGGAGGTTTGTAGTCGATGAAATTTTCGTGCTTTTTTTAACCCGTTATGACCTCGTGACCTTGACTTTTAACACCCATTTTCACGTAAGTTTTTACTAATGAAATTTTAGTCGCAACAATTTCTCGATTCGCATAAACAAAATGCCAGTTATGTCGCTACGAGCACGTGCGACCATTGTTGCTTTTAATTATTGTTATTGTAAGTTGATACGAGCGTGTTTAATTACTGAAATTTACATTTTTTACATCCGATCGCCATTTTGTTATATCCTTAATTGCCAATAACCTCGTTACGAGAGATTATCGCCTATTCGTTAACATTGATTTCGTCGTAACGAGGTTTTTTGTCGATAACGTCCCGATTTACACAGGTGTTGCGCATGCGTCCAATCGTCCCCCGCCATATTTCACTTCCGGTCAAATTGTGGGATAAACGATGGAGTTTTGGGAAAAATGGCGGAAGCGCAAGATGGTGGATGGGGGTCCGTGACCTTGGTCGAGGTCAAGTGCAGGGGGCCAGACTCGTGGTTTGGCCACACATTCGACGCTGAATATTAAAAAGTCAAAAAAAAAAAATGGCCGAATTCAAAATGGTCGATTTTTAATTATTTATTGTCGTGATTATCAACGGTGCATTAAATTGGATTTAATTATCTAATTATGCACGCTTTTATTTAATCTTAATATTTCCGGTCATTACGGCGCTCCTTTTACACGCTTCGGAGGTGCTGCCATCTTGATTTTTTTTTAAATTTTTTTTTAATTTTTTTAATTTTTTTAATTTTAATTCAATTAGCGGGAAATCGATGACAATCGAACGGTTCGATCGATTTAAATGCGTTTATTATCGAATTAGGCTTAAAATCGACATGTAAATTTAACGCATTCCAAACAAATTCGTATTTTTTTTTTAATTTGAATTTTTAATTGTTTTTGAGTTAACAAAAAAAGAAAATGGCGTCGAGGTCAGTAACTCTTTTAACTCGTATAATTAACATTTTTATAAAAATTTTAAAAGGTGAGGGGGGAGGGAAGGTGTTTTGAATTTCTTTTGTGTCCGTTTTCGCGTTTTATTGCGTTTTTTTTTTTATTTAAATGGGGAAATGAAGGGGAAAAAAATGGCGGCTGAAAATGACAGGTCGCGCAACAATTGCCACCTACCGACAATCATTTTAACAAAAAAATTCAATTGGTCGAATTTCAATTGCTTTTTTTGAATATTAAAATTAAAAAAAAAAAATTTTAAAAATCGAACCAAAATTGAATTTTTGGCTCATCTAAAATATAAACAAAAAAAAATAAATTTGAATATTTAAAAAAAAAATTATTTAAATTAATTAACGACAATTACCACCAACAGATGTCGCGAGTGCCCAACGAAAAGCACCAAAATACACACAAACAAATTTAGTAAAATATTCCCGGGCATCTAAAAATAGAGAACAGTGGTCACAAAAACGTACCCGGGCCTTAATTTATGGATATTACCTGAATTCTTGGCTCGAATCAGGTGAAACCGGAAGTTAAAAAATAATTCCATTTTCCAAAACGAACGTGGGTGGCCAAGAATTTTACATTCACTAAAAAAACGACAATAAATAGATACCCATTAAGAAGCCGGTTATTTTCGTCAACCATTTTTTTTTGGGGGCAAAACAAACTTCGATTCATAATTTTAAATGAATGAAAATAATTGAAAAACCGAAAGAAAAGCAAAAAAAAGGCAAATCCAAATTGGCCAAAGCCAAATTTGCACGGAATTACGTAAATAATCCAACGAGTGACCCCAAAATGGCCTCCACATCGTGACCTTGAAAATCCATAAATAAAATGGCGCGATTAAATTTAGCCTCGAATCGAGTTAATTTTACAAATTTATTTTAAGCATCGACTCGAAATAAAAATTTGGCATAAAAACACCGAAACGACAAAATTCAACCCCTTCATTCATACTATTTAGATGCTTATGACGTCATCGCTTTGACGTCATCGGTTCATCTCGCTTTATCAGATGCGTTACACGTACGATGTTCGCTACGGATTTAACGGATAAAGGTAAAACAAAAATAATTTTTTTAAATCTCTTACGTTAATCCCTTAAAAATTAGCGTTAAAAAACGTTATAAAAAGGGTTAAAAAAATATTTTTTGAATTAATTGCGATTTTAGCCGATAGATGGCGCCGAGTGTAGTTTTCGGGTGTTTATTAAAAGTTTGTAAGCGATTAACGTGGCCCGTAGGGATGTTCACGTTCGAACGATCGTAAATCCGAGTAGGTTAGATCACTTCCGCTCGGAGGGGCACGGCGCTGCGACGTTTGGACGCCGATATGACTCGGGGGCGGTTCGGCAAAGGAGTGTGTGTGTGTGTGTGACTGGTTTCTGGCCCAGTGGCTGTTAATTTTCACCTTTGCACTGCGGTTGGTTGTCGCATCTATTATGAATGGATGCCGCATCACATGCCCGGCGACCAGAGCCATCTCGTGGGACTAACGCCCGTTCAATAATTCCCTTTGATGCCGCATTACTACACCGACTCCCAACTCGACATTTTTTTCCTTTTCTTTTAAAAAGTAAATAAATAAATTTTTTTTTCTTTTTATTTATTTTATTTTACTTAATTTAGTTTATGACCAATTTATTAAGGG